>CAJQUW010003691.1:0-14359 GCA_907163375.1 Prostheceraeus crozeri | reverse complement strand
TCCCTATAATCCATAGATTCACGTATCACGAGATCAAGCGCATTAACCGGCGATCAAAGATGGCTATACTGCCGAAGATGGTTTCAATGTCGCAGGAGATCAATAATCTTGGGTTGACCCAGACGGCAAACAACTGAACGGCTTATACTTATGGATGTAACTCAACATTGCATGTGAGGAATTCTATGGATTTTTCGTAAATGTTCTCCATTACTCGAATGACTCGAGGATTCACTTGAATGAAATACACATCGGCTATCTATGCAGGCTGTGTCTCGAGGAATTATATATTATGTAGTATCATATTCATATCAGCCGAGATACATCTCTAAAATGCTTTCTAAAAGATTTCTAGCCAGATCTCTATTGCTTAGAAAAAGATTTCTAGCCACTTTAACAATAGCATCTCAATTGGCAATAATATTGGCATTCAGCATGGAATGTACGAAAGAAAAAATGTATTTCTTAATTGAATCTCTCAGAAGGTGCAACTATACAGCGACAAAAATCCATACGATCCTAAGGCAGTCCTGGCCAGATCAATCATTAAGTGTCAGAAGGACAGAAGAATTATGCAAAGAATTCAAAGAAGGAAACAGATGCACTTTCAGCCGAATCGATGGTAGTGGCAGAAATTACTCCGACGAAAGATATAAAAAAGTAGAAGAAATCAAACGTTTGATTGATGATAACAACAGCTTGTCAACAAGAGCAATCGCACGAACTGTTGACATCACTCAATCAATGGCACAGAGAATCCTAAGCGAAAATCTGGAGAAGATGTGGATTCATACTCGTTGGGTTCCTCATCAATTGACTCCATATAACAAGGCCGTTAGGTATGAAAGGTGCCATGATATGCTCAAACAACTGAAGTCGCGTTTAACAAGAAAGAATTTGATTACAATAGACGAGAAATGGATTTACCTGCGAAATATGAATCCACGCAATACTATCGGAAGCTGGGTTACTCCAGGTGGCGATTCTCCTCTTGTCAAAACTTCCAAAAGAACACCCATGGAAGCAAAAGTCATGTTTATCTTGGCTCTATCATAGACAGGCCACCATTACTTTGAGATCTTGCGTCAATGCGAGACTATCAACTTCGAAAGATACGTGCAATTCCTAAGAAATCTGGGAAATCATCTGAAGACATTGCCTCAGCCCATATTGTTTCAAAACGTTCGACTGATTCAAGATAACGCACGACCACACGTATCTGCAATTACCACAAATTTCCTGATTGAAAAAAATGTACGGTTATTAAAGCAACCACCCTACAGTCCTGACTGTGATTTATGCGATTGCTACGCTTTCCCAAGACTGGCATCCGTAAGAAAAAGTGATTTCGTTGTTGTGCATGAAATCCATGACTTTGAATGAAGAACTTCCAAAATCATATTGGATCAGAAGGCAGTGATTGTGCTCTCCTTTTTATTTTATGCCAAAATAAGAAAATTGAGGTAAAACTATTTACAGGCCCGACCGATTTCGAGCATTCGCTCTTCGTCAGGGGTTTTGAGTATGTAAGATCAGCTGTACATTGACAATAACTCGTGCACTTATATAGGGGCCTACATGTAGGCCTACAATTGCGTCGTTACTAGAATGATAATCAGAATACCGTCAGCTCTGTCTTCCTATTGATTAATGGCTTCAATTGTTTAATGTAACGCGCTTCTGTCAATCTGGTATCCAGAGGGTCTTTGCATTTGTTAAGAAAATCGAGGAGAAATCACTTAATTGATTTGATTGATACTTCATGAAATGTTCAGCTACAGCACTCGATTTATTCTGTTTATCAACCGCACGTCTATGTTCGTCAAAACGATATTTAAAAGGTCGTGAAGTCTGACCGATGTAGAAATCTCTACAATAATTGCAAGTGAATTTATACACCACATAGCGATCCATGCATTTGTATTTGTCGGGCAGCATTTTACAAAACGCACAATTCTCGTGATTCTTCGTTTTAGTTCTAGTTTTTAATGAATTGTGCAAGTTATTATTTGGGGAACTAATCAAGCTAATAGGCAAATTATACTTATTTATCAGAAACTTCCAAAATTTACAGCATTTCGAATGGAAAAGGCATTGAAAGAACTGGAAGAGCACTTGGAAAGAGTTATTCCAGCCAGAGGTGACTATGTTTAGGGAATTCGTGAATTTTGAAATGACTTTGTAATTGATTATAAAGATTTAATAATTAACGACTTTCAACGACGTATGGTTTGACAGGTTTCGTGTTGGAATGGTTTCGGTCCTTTCTTACAAGGCGCTCACAGTACTTTCGGTATGGAAGATCCCATTCTAGTGTTGTGCCAGTGGTCAATGGTGTTCCACAAGGAACTGTCCTCGGGCCGATTCTGTATGCCCTCTACACTGCCGAGATTTCCCAAGTTTCACAAAATTTTGGCTTGAAAGTCCACATCTTCGCCGACGACATTCTGCTGTATGGGTCTTGTCCACATGGTAAAGAACCTTCATTGACTTCAAAAATCTCACATGGTATGCATTTTATTCAAAGTTGGCTGAACTCTAACAAGTTGGTGATGAACATGGAGAAGACAAATATTATGTGGTGTGGACTACGCCAGCGCTTATCGGCTTTCCACGAGCAACCTATCTCCATTATGGACCATCATTTTACTCCTGTGGCCTCTTTTCGCTATCTCGGCTTCATAATTGACAACACATTGTCCTTAACATCACAAGTTTCAAAAACAGTGTCATCGTGCTTCAGTATACTCCGACAAATCCGCTAAATCCGCCGATCAATTACTCGTTCTCATACTGCCTATCTGGGTGAGCATTGGTGTTCCCTGTGCTCGAGTATTGCATTGGTATTTTCAGTGGGTTGCCTGAAGTCACGATGAACCGCCTTCAGAGCGTGATCAATGCTGCAGTTCGTCTCGTGAAGAACATCCCGTACTTTGGCCATGTTTCAGGAGCCGCGAAAGAACTGGACTGGTTATCCATGAGGCATCGAGTTGATCTTCGCTTAGCCACCTTGGCCTATAAGTGTATTCATGGATCTGTTCCATCGTACCTTGGAGAGCGAGTGAAGCTTGTGAGTGACCTTCACAATCGATCTCGACTCCGCTCTTCATCAAAAGAGCAACTCCTCCAACCACGCTGCAGACTGAAATTTACACAGAGGAAACTATTCTCTTCCAGTGCAGCTCATATATGGAATAGCCTACCACCCAAATGTCGATCTCAAGAGACAGTTAAACTTTTTAAGTCATATGTCAAGCTAATATTTATATGCAAAAGCAGCTGATCGGTCTTTTATTTTGTGAGCTTTCTTATGCTTTTAAATTTTGTGAACTGACCCTGAAGCTTTTTAGCTAGTTGTCATTTTAATAAAAATCGTCCTCATCATCATCATCATCATTTAAGGAAAAACGCAGTTTTGGTCATAAACTGCGTTTTTGGTCATATTGCAGTTTTGGTTAAAATGTAATTTTCCATGTTATCTCTGATTTAACAACAAATACAAGGTCTAATGCCATAAATTCTGACATGGAATGTCTTCAGGTCATCCCCTTTGATGTGTATGTGTCATTATCGTGCTTCTGATCGGGGATGTATGCGAGAATGTGTTTCACAGTTGATAAGGTGGGCCAACATATTTGTGTTTGCCGACAGTAGGAGGCTTGTAAAATCTGAATGTACTAAGCTTCATAGACAAGGGTGCATGAACATGATTGGAAATGACCTGTAGACATTCCATGTCAGAAATCATGGCTCTGGGCTTAGTACTTTTCACCTAATCTGAGAAAACACAGGAAACTTCATTATCGCCAAAAACTGCAATCTAAGTCCAATTGGATCAACAACTGCTTTTCTTTGATCGTGTCTGACCAGAAGAGGAACTCACTAGAACTCGGCAGACGCACAGATTCGTAGTATGCATAGGATTTACATTATTCTGTGAAAGTCTCATTTTCGCCCTCGCTCCCGGCAGAAACTCGTTTTGGCTGCCGGACTAGAGGTCCTTGCGCACTTCCAATCCAATTGTAATCGCCCCAAAGTCGTAGATCAATTATCAGACTCAAAGGAGTAAGCAACCATTTATTGCTACGCGGAACTTTATTATACTCTATGACATTAAAAACGATCCACTTGATATAGAAAATCTCAATGGAAGTGGACGACCTTTATTTCATACTGCACTGACCAGGATGTCTATGCTTCAAATTTGTCATGCTCATATACATGTAAAGCAGCTGTCCATTGTCGATATCTTTGGCATAGTAGATGCATTTCAAATTCGACCTTTTATCACTATCAAGCAATTCTTTCTGACTAAATTTTGAAGCAAAAATGTCGCAATCAGAGTTTGTAAAAGGAATGCCTGTTGGAATGCTACGATGTGGAAAGAGTTGTATTTTTGTTGGACGGAAGTTGGGTGTGTCACACTCCACTGTGAGCAGGAGTGTGCTGCTCACTCCACTGCTGCATATCTGAGCATGACCGCTATGGTGGTGGTAGCGTGATGATCTGGGCCGGTATCGGGTACGGAGGTCGAACTGTCGCAGTCATTGTGAATGGGAACTTGAACGGAGAGCGATATTTATCGAATAGCATCTCTCCAATCGTCATCCCAACGGTAAATGAACTAAAAAACCTCATATTCCAGGATGACAACGCTCGACCACACAGAGCTCATTGTGTAACAACAGCGATAGTGAGATCTGGAATTCGCATCCTCCATTGGCCTTCACGCTCCCCCGACCTGTCTCCGATCGAACATGCTTGGGATGAAATTGGTCGGAAAGTGAGAGATGCATATGATCATCCGCCATCAACACTGACAGCTCTTTCAGAGAGACTCATCGATCAATGGTCATTGCTGGATCAGGAACGGCTTGATCATCTTTGCGACTCGATGCCGATGAGACTTCAAAGCTGCATTTCAGTGCGGGGAGGACATACTCGGTACTGTCTCCCATTTATTCAAATATAATGTTTTATATGAAATGCTATCATATAATTCATGAGTGTGAGTGGAATAAAGTTCATATATTTGAGTGGAGCATTTTTTATGTCAGGCAGTGTATCTTAGATGACTTTTCAAATTTTAAACGTTGGTCGAGGCTGTACATTAAGGAGAGTGGGATATCACCAATAAAATAGTGCAACTACAACATTAGCATAGCATTTACATCTGATATGTCGGCATTAAGATATCAGTGATAACAAGATCATTTCGATATCATGTCTTGACAACTGTTACGATGGCATTGAAATTGATCGCACGACAATTGATCAACCATAAATTTAGATGTGGAAATTTTTCGCTCAAAATCACACATTGAGACAACGAATCCTCATTTTCTTCTGATGTGAAATAAATGGAATGCAGCTTCGTAGACCTACTTTGGCCTAATAATGTATTCAACACCAAGGCTATCAAATCGATACATTCCATTGCAGTTTTTTGTGCACCCCTTCAAGTGTTGTTGATATATTGATCTGGCAATCATCACCTTAAGATGACCTTTCACCCGTCAATTAGCCGTGCAAACTATCGTCACATGATGATCAGATGCAGTATAGTTTATGAACACAATTGAGAAGCCACGATCTTCCCGGATTATTGCATGACTTAATCTTCCAAATGTTTGTGTTTTCCACAGTGATTGGAAGTCATTATGCTTATTAATTTTGTATGAAATTGATTGTTTCTTTTCTAAAGCGATTGATAGAAAATTGTTGGCTCATTTGAAACGTTAACGAAATCGGTGGGATTTTCAATTTCTCTTAAATTTCCAGAGAAACGAAAATGGCCGATTTTTCCTTTGCCTGCTGATTCCTCTTCGGGTCCCGGCGTCGCCTCGGCAGAAGAAAAACAAAGAGAGTAGACGAACAAATATCCGCCTGACACCCTCTCCACTAAACCTCCCCCCCCCCCATCCCCCCCGCACACCCCCGTAAGTTTTGTTTTGCCTATTTATTTCTCACTAACTTGTACCTACATAAATTGTGAGTATACAATGTACATTAACAATTCATGTATATCAGAATTAATAACTGTACATCATCAGAATTATCAGTACATTAGAATTGCACTGATGGAGACAATCCCGTATCATTGGGCACTGCTCTGGCAGAGCATGTTGGCGCCTTAAAAATACCTTTGGTGTCATCTTCACAAGATAGAAGCACTTGGAAAGCTGTAGAGAGAGAGAGTGAGCATGGGTACGGATCCCACTAGTTCAGTAAACACCCGGAAAAACCCGGCGCCATAACCTTCTGCAAACCTTGAAGTTCAGACTTCCAACCGCCATCGTAATTCCAACAGCGATTTACGGATCGGAATGCTGGATCCTGAATAGTAAAGAAAGAGAAAAGCTGAGAGCATTCGAGATGAACTGTCTACGTCGAGTACTGAACATCCAATGGCAAGACAGAATTCCAAACACACGAGTGAGACAAATGGTGGGAGGATAGAGAAGTATAGTGGGATTCCAATCGAAGACCAAACAAAGAAGAGGGTTCGGTTACATGGAAAAGAATGGCACCGAGCGGCCCATGATGATGTTGCATGGAAAGAATGCATGGGAACACGAACCAAGGATCGACCTCCGCATCACCTGGTGTGGCAGCAATTTAGGATGAGCCAAAATCCATATCTCAGCGCAAGAAATGCTGATGCTGCGAGGCTGCGCTCGAGCACACATCGCGAAAGAATGGACATCACAAGACGCTCAATGTGGGGGAAACCCAACCTGACACTCGTTCCAGTACGGGAACTTAATGTCACGGTAAGTCAATCAATTATTAAGTAGTTTAATTATAGCATTCTTCTGCGCAAACGAATAAACGAATGCATTTTCCAGTAAGCACATTTGCCTTTATGTTGATAAATTGAGAAAAATAATAGTGTTTTTCATGTTGAAACAAATCATGCTTTCTTTTGTGAAACAATTCAAAGCACATTTTCGGGGTGAGGCCACTTCTTAGCAATTTTTGTTACAGGTGAAGTTTGTGCATTTAAAACTGTTCCATGCTGCATGCCTACCGACTAGTTCCACATTTGTAAACCAAAGCGGATGTCCATGCTGTGTAATCACGTCAATGTAATTCTTTTTGGTGCATCAAATTTCGTATTCAATGCTTTTGGCTATGGATATTAATGGATTGATAATAGGTTTTTTATTGATACTACTTTGATATCTTGAATTTAATAGATATCTGTATCCCAAATAAATGATGACATTGACTTAAGCATTTGAAGATGGAAGACATGAGAAAAACTAACGCGTGGATAATATAAAAGTGTTCATGTTTTTGAGTCCATTCATAAAAAATATAGACCGAAGGCCTGGGTACGCATATGACCCGCGTGCGATCAATTCTTTTCTCCCTGAACTCAATTTTTTTCTGAGGCAAGAGTCGAGGGAGGTTTAGATCAAGTAGTAATCAATCGCATGATCTGGAACATGACTTCACGGATAAGTGATTGAACTTGTGGCGAGGCTACAAAATATTAGTGAGCACCAGCGAACGTATCATGCAACCTTTTGAGTGGTAACTGATCCTACAGAGCCGCTGAACAACAAATAAAGTTTATTCCAGCATTTATTTTCATTTATCTGCCAAATTTGTACCCTTTATTGACAAAATTCATTAAAAAAAGGAAAACAAAAAAATTGGGATGACACTATTTGGGTGGTCCGCCTTTTATATCATCACTGTATTAATGACTCCGCCTGGAGAGAAGTAAGACGGAAAGAGGAAGTTGTGTATGCAAGTCAATTTATTATTTTGTTTAATATTCCAGCATTTTCTATCTATGAATGACAGTCGTATTTTCAGTATTTCACAGTATTCGCAACCTAATATTTACGTATACCTCTCTAAAATCTCATTTCTCAACAAGTTCGCTGAAGGAGTATAATAATCGACAATTTTCTAGTTGTGGGGCTAGAGCATGGTACAACAATGGTCCGCAGTCTAGCAAGTTTATTAATATTTTGACATCCTCCAGTGTCGACTACTTCGCGGTTATGTATTTGCCCTTTGTGTCCAAAAGTCTAACATACCCCTCGCATACACTGTGTTTGCACACAATACATTGATTTTGTAAGATTGACGTGTCCAAATAATGGTGAAAGTGTCGTCATAAATGTATGCCTTTAGCGAATGCCTTCCATCATTCACAACATTTCTACAATGACTCATCTGAAAGCTCCCTAGATATGTTTTAAAACAATAAGAGACCTTGTTAATTCTTATATATGTCCAAAAAACGAACCTTTTACAGTTCACTCAGACTCAGCCGTAACCTCCTCACTTACCGAAAGGCCTAACAAGCAGTTTGCTTAGCATACAATATACAATCTCACCGTTACCGTTTATCTAGAAAACAGACTAATTCATGAAAGTCAAAGTTCTATAGTTAAAATCTTTTGAAAACCGTTTCATAAAAACCTATCTACAGTCATTGGAATATTATTTTTTACAGACCAAGTGATCGACGTCAAAAGCACTGATTCCAGACATCTATGCGAAATTTTTACTATTATATCTATGGATTAACCTTGGGTCAAATTATCTACGACATCTGCATTCCGTCCGAAAGTCATTTAAAAGAATAAGCAGACCCAATAAAAATCAATGCTTGGTTAAAACAGTATCGACATTATGGTCCCAATATGATGTGACTCAACATCAAGTATGATTCTTGCCTATGTACAACGAAGGCACGATGGAAAAATCTTATGGTCCCTGTGAATCAGATTACGATCTTAAAGCATGGCGTCATAGTGGAAACAATTTGCCAAGTTTTTGGTTGTTGGGTAGTTGTTGACATCAAATTAACAGGATTTTCATTGAAGGGAATTGCAAGGTGAGAAGGCTGGCAATTGTTTCATGTTAAATAGCCTACTAAATTCCATGAATTAATACAGGTGGGTCTATTGTAGCAAGTCACTGACAACTATCTTTCCAATTTTTCAATACTGGAATGCAAATCAAAAATTGGTTTTACAAGAGTCATAATTGAAAGTGGTCGGTTCGTGTCTGTTTGGTAAGAATATCTCAGAATTCAAAGATAAAAATTCTAATTATTTGGGACAATTTTTCCTTCTAACGGTCAAGAAACCTAGCGCTCTTCTGGAATAAACACATTGAAAGCTTCCCTTACCGACCAAAACTTTCTCTATTAAATGAAAAATGTCGCTGGAACTTTTCAACTTAATCATTGAATGACACAATGTGATTATAGTGTTGATGATATTTTTGGAAAACTGATATTCGAATGCATGTTAGAGATTCTGAAAATTGTTCATATATAATGAATAGGGGAACCCTTTAAAGATATATATGAAATACTCACAATTATTTCTTGGCTTCTGATTTCAAACTGGATCTAATGCATGTTCTGTAAATCGACATTACAAGTTGCATATACGTCTGATTATACTCTTGGTAGATTATAGGAGCGATATTTCAAATGATGAGCGTACAGAGCATTTTAAAAGGATTTCCTTCTTTGTCATCCTGCGCAGCATTTTGTAAATTCATTATTGCTTTTGAGTCATAGTCTTTGTTACATAGTCCTTTGGACACGGCTGGCAACAATTTCCAGATCACGAATTGGCCTGATAAATATAAATGCCAATCAAAAAACAAGGAAGCCAGCTCGTAAACAATTTGCCATTTTTTGCCCCATCTAAGTTACCCCGGCGTTTGCCATAATTTTCATGCAAATTTCCCATTCTAAAGACATTCTATGGTAATTTGGTTAATTTCTGTGGACCTCAATAGATTCAACAGATATAACATTGTACGCGTATAATTGCATAGAAATCAACAAAACAATAGACAGTCCCTAGAATGGAAATTGTATGTGAAATTCATGGCCTACGCCGGGGGAGAGAAGTTGGGGCAAAAAGCAAATCTCGCGAGCTGGTTGGTTTCCCTGCTTTCTGGTCGGCATTTTAAAGTTGTATCAAGCTAATTTCGTGATCTGGATTGCCTCACTTTGTTAAAGATCTATTGTGCGCAAAAGCATATTGAATTTGCAAAGGGGCGCGACAAGATGACAAAGAACGGCATCTTTGAAAATATCTGTACGCTCTCACTTTGAAAATCGCTGTCATAATCTATAAGAGATAATCAGGACATTAGCAACTTGACATGTCGATTTCCAGAAACATGCCTTGTCTAGCTTGACAACAGCGGTCCAAAAGTATCATTTTGCTCTGAAAAGGAGTCCTGCTCAATATTTTTGAACAATTTTAAAATACATTGCATGTTTTCGAATATCACTTCAAAATATATCACATTATATACATGTGTCATCTTATGATTAATTGACTTGATTTAATTAAGTTTTTTAATGTATTCAGCATTGAAAATTGGCACAATGGATGTCAATGACAGCTGCAAAATAGAACAGCATTATCAAACCATGGGTAGGTGATACCAATATACGGTACCATCTCACTTAGGATATTTTCTCTAAGAGACTGACTGCAATTAGTTGTCAGCAAACTTCCACATGATACAAGACTGTTGATACGAGTCTATGCTCACAAGCCGCAACTGAAATCGCAAACAGAGAGTCCCAATGATTACACCGGCGCTGACGGCCTGTGTGTAGAGTGTTTCGCTCTGGTCCAGGGGACCATGGTTCAAACCTTGGTGGGTCATTTCACACCTAAGACTTATAAAATCGTTCACTCTGCATTCTTGCTGACACTTGAGCCACGAAGAATGAGGTGGACATGACAATAGTGCCACAAAGACGAAAGGGTGCGTGTTAACATGCTTTCGGAGTATAAAACAGGTTCATTTCTGTATTTATTTTCATGATAACTGGAGTCAAGATTAAGTACAAAGGCCTTGAATTGTATCAGAGCACAGGACTACAAGCCCGTGTAGCAGTACTGTGGTGGAAAGTTTCAACCTATTATTCTCTATCAAGATTCGGCCTACTCGTCAAAAGTGTCTATATGGGTGTCACATGATGTCGTCCTGATATTGCCAGATCAAGTTTTTGGAATGGGATGTATCCACAATTATAGTCACGCTTACAAGTCCGATTGTATTGTTTGAAGAACGGATCGACGCGCGAATACAAATAATTAATGAATTATCATTCTTCAAGTTATTTAAGTGTCTTATGGTTAGGGCCTTATAGATCTTTAGGATTGTTTAACTCGACTCGTTGTCGATTGTGACTGACCATTTCTTCGTTGTTTGTTAGTTATCGGAATTCTGAGATCAAAGTCCAGATTGGTGAGAAGATCCCTGTTCACGCTGTTCAAGTGAGCAGTACACACTTCGGATTCTGGCTAATCGTAAAAGTAAGTCTCATTAATAAAATCAATAAATCCAGAAACTTTCCTTCAATTGCTTTACTCAGAATCATTCCAAAATAGCAGTCTTCAATTCAATGGGAACAGTAATTCATGAACAGGGAAATGAAGGCTTTTATCATTAAAATTAAACTTAATAACAAGTTCATCAACAATATTATAAATTACTAACATTTTTGACAGTTGTTTAGGTTTATATGAAGATTCTTCCGGCCAAGAATACGTACAGTTATGAAGATAGTTTAAGTCACTGACCAACTCGAAGATCCCTCAATTCAAGGACATCACCATGGAAAGTTGTGGAATGCTGGCAGCAACGAACGCACATTTGGTCACTGAGGCTGTTGATTCCATCCTGGACCATGTTCTTCAAATACTGAAGTCGCTGCTCGCCCACTCCTGAGCCATGAACCTCGGGAATGCGTAGATGCCTTTTGACATATGCTTTGAGAGATGACCACATGGACTCAATCGGGTTCAGAGGTGGAGAATATGGTGCTAGACGTAGCAGGATACTTCCAGTCCTGGCTAAGTGGCTTCGTCTAATTCCGTGCAGTGGCACGGAGCATTGTCCACAAACAATTATCAAATTGTCTCAATTGCTTTCCTGATTGCTCCCCAGGTTTGAAGCAGCTCCTGTATCCATTCATTGCAGGAGTCACTCCTAAAGGCACCTCGACGCTTGATCATCGCAACTATCCCTTCGGAGGATATTGCTCCAATTACGTGAATATTCGGACCACGTGATGGTGGACGATCTTGAATGGCCCCTTGTTTCTACGTCGTGGACCAACCTTGAGTGCGACGACAAAACAGAATTGAAGTTAGTCTCGTCAATCCATATTGACGGTCCTTCCCCGATTTGTAATGTACTGAATATCACCAAGACAATACATACTGTTTTTCGTTGAGCCTTGTTCTCCTCCGAGTTCATGGTAGTTGGACGATGGTCGAAATTTTTTTATAGTGTACATTTCCCCGTCCAAATAGTTAGCTATCGTGGAGACTGCCACCTGACCGACAAATCCATCGACGAAGAAGCATTGAATTTGCTTTCAAAAATTCTTCAAAATTTCTTTGAAAGTTCAGCTCTGGATTCTCTTTCGAGCTTCTCCAAAACCCGATCAAGTTGCTCCTGGCTGAGGCAATTTCTTCTTGTACTCCTCCTTGCCGCTACTACCCCCATCACTTGCACCCGAACGGATCCATCCATAAGCTGTCTTGTATTTCACCTGGAGTGATTCCGCTAAGGCTTTCAATCACTTCCTCTTTCTGAAACACATCCACGATTCTTTTCCGATCTTGATTTGTTGGTTACTTTGAATAGGTCTCATGCTCCCACTTTCTTCAGTCTCCTCGACGCTCACCTCGACAGAGGGCGCAGGTAAGCATTGACGCTTTTCGTAATAGGAGCAATGCATTTGCGGGTGGAATAAATGCATGCATGACAGGATTCGTAATAATGTTGCATTTTGACATTGAATCTCAAACAAATTGCATCAATTATCGGACACTTGCATTGTCACCAACAGTTCATTTTATTCAATCATCTGTGTTGGCCAATTTATACCATAGCCTCCTAGCACATCTTTTCGTATCTTTGCAAGTTCATTTTCTGCACAAAGTGATTAACATTAACTGATGCATTCTGAAATATTATTTCAACGTTTTGAAATTAAAACTGACATACTGAATTGGCAATTGACCAAATCTGAAAGTGAAATGGGGATTTCTGAAATAATAAATGAACTTAAGTTCTGAAATTATTTCTAGCGTCCTGGATTATAAGTCAGAATATCAAATTGAAATGACCGTGTTCTGAAATATAAAACTGCAAATCTGAAATATAGATGACACATTCTTATAATTATATATCGTCTTTCTGGAATCTGAAATATAAATGATCATTCCTGAAATATAAAGTCTATTTCTGAATTTAAAAATGACAAAGTCAGAAATATAAGTGTTGCGCTCACAAATATTAAATGATTTATACACACGCACTAAAAATTCTCTGAATTAAAATGTTGTTGTCAAAAATATAAATGCTTCAATCTGAAATACAAACTTGAAATGCTGAAATAAACTGCTGGATTCTTGATAAAATTGCAGTAGTTCTGTATTAAAGGTGGAAATGCGGGTGTAGTAATCAGAGCGGGCTGAGCGATATTAGAATGTGGGGGGGCACCGAATCTAGAATACCAGTTTCGATACCAACCCAACGGAATGTATGATAAAACCCGTGCGTGGGCCTATCAGTTGACATTTAAATTGAATAAAAGGCTACCGCAAACTATAGTATAATGTTTGGTCCACTCAAAGAAAATATCAGTCCTAGACTTTTAATAGAAATATTTACTTAATTAAGATAAACAAATTGTGATGATGGTCGAATGTTAATATATGTAGATTCAAGCATACTCAAGTATTAGGTAGTTGTAAGTCTTTCATTCACTAATTTGAGTGTGTAATTCTAGTTTCAACTTAATTTGTCTCTAATATCCTTAACATCGAAGTAATTGTTTGAAGCTTACCAAAGCTTACGTTTTTTGTCCATATTTAGGAATTCTGACTTGTTGCACAGGTATGCCTGTTTTGAGGGGTTATATGCAGTCACAAGATCGACGAGTCGTTCTACAATATTTAATAGTGATACCTAATAAGCGTGTGTGAATTAAATAAAACTAAGCTATTTTACAAAATAAGCTGTAATGATAATAACTAGTTTTATAAACTTATTTCAAAACTCAAAATTTCCAAAAAAGGAAGCCTCTACTTGTTTCGATACTGAATTCTTTTGCTATAGCCTCCACTGACCAATTCATCAGTGCGTCTCTTATGAATTGAAAGTACTAACAAATTGTTCAATCTTTCCAGGTTCATGGTTTGCTATCGTAGTCTGATTTTGTTCTTCTGAGAAGAAGAAAAATGTTCGTTCTGCACCTGGCAGAACGCAATTGGAGCCTCATTGCTTGTCTTTTTGAATATTTATAAGTGTTCTGTATTAAAGTGAAATGGTGTAG
>CAJQUW010003690.1:0-113455 GCA_907163375.1 Prostheceraeus crozeri | reverse complement strand
TTAATCCCTAGCCAATTCATGCTGAAAATCGCTTCATCGGAGAACATGGCCCGCTAGAGGAAGTCACAGTCCTATTCCAACCTGTTTTAACCAGTGGCACATTTACATCTTACGATCCGCATCATCCTTTGACATGTGGTTTATCGGGATGGAACATGTGTCTCTTCAGCATGCGCCGAGTGGCTGTTCTTGGGACTCCTAATTCCGCGTTTGTTCGTCGAATCGATAAAATATAGGATAGAAGCAACCTTAACCGATAGCACATTCTTACAATAATAATGGAAGAAGGCGAACACAACACAAAATAGAACACGCGTCACTTATTCGCTATTGCGCGAAGCATGAACTCATTTGTGGAAGCTAAGGATATACCGCGAATAAGCTATTATAATCAGCGACTTAAAAAATACATTCAAATTTCCTGATAGACCACCAACTGCTTTCCCCAACTATTGTAAACAGAAGGCATCGGTCTATTTTTCGAACCATGTGGCGTTCTATTAGATGCTTCACGGCATACTTCAAATCAATTGCTGAAGTATTCAATACCTTTGTCATTTGTTTAATTAATTATGTAAATGACACACTGCCACACAATCCTCCATCCGCCATGCAGCCACCACTTGCAAATCCTCTTCTCAATCTTCCTTTGACAAATATTCTCGAAATGATATTCTATGCTGTATAATTACGCAAGATCATCGCTTACAAGGAAAAACTAATAAAAGCTTCTTCTCCACCCTGATGTCGCAATACCTTCTTACATATCCCAAGCCCGTAGGCCAACTCATACTGTTTCCAATCATGACGTAGATGAATGTGCCTAAAATGCATTAGAGCTTGAGAGAAAATGCATTCATTAAATTCATATTAATATGTGTCTTGAGGCAGTGCTTTGATCAGACTGACGCGATTGCTGAAAGTAAGGGACTGATAGGATGCATTGCTGATGTTAGAGGAAATCCATGAGGCCCGATGTTTGCAAGTAAAAACTAGTGCAATCAATCTGAGTACTATCGGCACTCCCGCACATAATCTTCAGAGAAGCTAAAGTGCACTGTGTCAAACAGACACAAACAGTGTTGCACAGACTTCAACCGTGAATGCAATGCAAGATATTTTGAAGTTGACAGCAAGTATTGGTAGTAACATGCAGACTAATAAACTTGCGAAAAGCATAGGTACTATTAACATTACTGGTGTTTTATTTCATACATTGAAACGGCTGCTACGGCTATCGACACATTTAATAAGTTGCTCAATTGAAAATAAGTTATGCAAAATGTGGTGATAAAAATACATCAGTAGCAGAAAACAGGATGTCTCTTGGTTTATCAAAACTATGATTTTCAAACTCGTGTTAATCACAGAAGATAAAGTAATCAGATGATCCTCTTTCTGAACCGTGCTTTAGGATATAACGGTAGGCTACATAGCTCTATCTTAATCATTTGAATGATAATAACAGATGATATTATTAAATTGTCTCTATTATACATTTCACTATATCACAGCCAAACGGCCACACACGTCATGATCTCATAATTGCAGCAAGAATGCATAGAAAACACCACGCCTGTCTACGCAATATGACAGCATTTGGTTGCTATGTGTAGGAGAATTGTGTATAAGCCATATATACGTGGTGAGATCAAAAATGATTTAGACTCGACCAGAAGGAATAATGCTACGACTTAGATATTTCACACTGGATAACTAATGGGTGTATAGGTGACAAATATCGTATTGATAACTTTCATTGATATTTTTTCTTTTGTATTTTTATCGATTTTAAATATTTAGTATTTTTCAGCATTTTAGTTGATTTTTTCCATACATTTCCTTAACTTCCCTCTGAATACATGCCACAAAAGTACACTTCTAATCCACAAAATGTTTATTTCAAAAGTAAATACAAGTCATTTCTTCTCAATGTAACCCCCCTCATTCTCTACACACTTGCTCCACCTTTTAGGAAGCTCTCGAAAAGCCTCGTGGAAAAAGTCTCGAACTTCTGGAATTGAAAAATTCCATCACTGCATCTTTCACATCCTCACTATTAACAAAACGCTCTCCCCTGAGATGATGCTTTAGATAGCGGAATAAGTAATAGTCACTTGGAGCTAAGTCGGGGCTGTATGGGGGATGAGGAAGCACATGAAAGTCTGAGTCTTCAATTGCAGTTGTAGTGGTCGCTGCAGTATGGATGGGCGCGTTGTCGTGTAGTAGATAAAGATTCTGGTTGCGGGGTTTTCGAAGACTTTGACGAGCTTTACGAAGTTGCTCACAGTAGTACTCGGCATTCAGTCGCTGATGTCGGTCGGCGAAATCCATATGAACAATGCCGCAGCTGTTCCAGAAGATTGTCAGCATCAAGCATCTTCGATGGTTGGGCCCACTGCGCAGTTTCCGAGTTGCTGAATCACCAGGAAGTTTGAATTCCTTGGAAGACCGTCGATCCTCAGGCAAGTACAGTGATAACGGTGTCTCGTCCTCCGTAATGATGTTGCTTAGGAAGGCATCACCCAAACTCTGGTGAAGATCGATCAATTGATTGCAGCACTGAAGGCGACGGTCGCACATCTCAGAAGTTAGAAAGTAGGGAACAAAACTTGAACACAGCTTCCCATTTCGGAAAGAAGATTTATAACGCTACCGAAAGACACGTTCAGTTTTTCATCAAGCTCTTTCTTAGCGATTCGCCGATCTTCATACACAATCCTCTTCAACTTGTCCTGGTGGTCATCCCCGATCTCAATAGGTCTCCCTGTGGACTTGCGATCCGTTACATCCAGCCTTCCCGATTGAAACTCCTTGATCCAGTTATAGACGGTGGCTCTACATGGTGCCTCATCACCATACGCAGCAGAAAGTTGGGATATTATGGATTGGTTATCGTAATGATGGAGTAAAAGAAACCGAATAACACTTTGATACTCAACCGCTGGAAGCATTGTCTTGAAATGAATGTGAATCTTGTCTTTCTGTGGAATGCGACTGACCTTTGAACACAACTCACACTCGGTACCGCTCGTGATTGTTATAACAATCAAAAAAACTGAATACGTTGATGAATACAACTCAGACCCTATTGAAGTTTATGCAAGTCATGTTTGAAGTAAATATATCGGTCAAAATACTTTCAAGAAAGGAAATGTATGGAAAAAATCAACTAAAATGCTGAAAAATACTAAATATTTAAAATCGATAAAAATACTAAAGAAAAAAATATCAATGAAAGTTATCAATACGATATTTGTTACCTATATACCCATTAGTCATCCAGTGTGAAATATCTAAGTCGTAGCATTATTCCTTCTGGTCGCGTCTAAATCATTTTTGATCTCACCACGTAGAACAAGCCCATTTTTGCCTCTTTGAAATGAAGATGGAATTTTCTAGGCAGTTAATAAATTAGATTGTGGAAGAAATATCTGCCGCTTCAACTTTAATCCCCACTCATGTCAACATTGACATCAAATCAAATTAACATTTACACTTGTTTATATATGCCGGCCGGTATAAACCACGCTTGGCATTAGTTCTTGCTTGATAAGAGAATGTCTTCATAAGAAGAAAATGATCAAGCTTCCTTAATCGCCGACGTCATCAAATTGATCATCTCCCTTGCAGTGACATAACGTCATATTATCTGAATTAAAGTGACATGCGTATTGCACCTATTATTGTCTCACTTTACAACAGGTTATACTGTGTGAAGATAGAACAAGAAGTTATATCGTGATGAAACCAAGACATTTTTGTAATTTTATTCTTGCTGGGGTGGGTGCTCATAGCATCGCATGGCTAGAAAATTGATATACTGTGCAAACACTGACATTCTAGCTAAACTCGATTTTATCAAGCCAAGATATACTTGTAATCAACATTTAAAGTTGAACTATTTTCAGTAAAGATGTGCCCAAGGCTAGTCGAGCAGACATCTGATCGATTCGGCTTGATATTGCTCTGCTTACGACTCGGTCCGACTCCATTTGTTCTCGCCGATCGGAGTCGCGGCTCATATGCTAAAAATATTTTGATTGCAGCTCGATCACATTTATTGAATTCAAGGAAAAAGTCACATAGAATTGTATAATGCGCTCCTGAGTAGACCTACTATTTGAAGCAACAGTTATTGTGGACTGCAAGAAATTACAATCTCGGTTCATTTTCAATGTCAACTTTGATACATACATGTATGTGGTTATGACACTGTATATGGTCACTTCGATAGCAACGGTAAACATAGCTATGTGACGCAATATAAGCACAACAAGTTATGTGATTAAAGCTCGATTTGTTGATTTAAATGAACTTATCAAAAAAAATGTTGATATCATCAAAAGGATTTGATTGAATGGTATCGTGTTTTGCTAGATCGTGTAGAAATTTTTAGATTTTGGATTTTGTCAGAGATTCGTCGCTCAGGTTTTAGTTTTCGACTACGTGAATTTAGTGAAATAATGTCGGATATGCACTGTTTTTTTAAGTAGGCTCGTCATTTCATAGCAATGTGCACAATAAACATGCTGATTACATGCCCCAACCCCCCGCTCACCCACCTATTACATGTGCATACGTGTTTAACCCTTAAAATGCCAAGTTCAAAATATTTCTAATAATACCAAAGGTGGTCAAAACGGCCGACCTGATTTATTTTCAAAATAGCCCGAATTTAGCCAAACGGATCATGTATTTCATTTAAAGAGACAATTAAGAAGTAGGCCCTATAATGACAGCTTCATTTCATTTTATCAAATTTATGAATTATAGGGTGCATTAAGTCAATTAACACATGTACACGCATGCAATGTGCATGATTGCAGAATTATATGTTCAAGACATTCGTTCTATTGACCTATGGATGAATGACATGGAACTTCAATTTTAGCCTAGTGCGCATTACATTTTCTAGATATTCTGACTACCATGGCAGCCAAATCAAGAGCTGCAGGCGGCCGATATGGCGGAGCTGCCGATAAGTCCAAATTTTAAATAAGAATTTGAATTCTTCCGCATCAACGAGTTGATGATTCAACATCAAGGCTCTATAAATAAGATCGGCCCTTGTATAAAATAGCATAGTAATATTTTCTCAATATCATGTAGGAAAGTATTAATTTTCGCGTGCATTTTGCGAACTTTCCATTTTGTTTACGCAAATGCAGTACAAGTGGGGTTATATAATATCATTATTTTCTGATTGACAAAATTATTGACATGTATTCTTAAACAGCTGATGACAATATTGTATTACAGGGTTTAAGCCAAACTGCTAAAATAAATGTTTACAAATTGATGCTATATTGCAAATTTTCACCATTAAGACAGCCTTATGAAACAAATGCAACGAACTGGAAGACATCAAAATTCAAAAATCGGTGATTGATAATCTGTGCATTCCTCCCTGTTATCTATTATTGATATTCCATGCCAATCACTGTTTCATCAATATCGGATTTACACAATTGTAGGTGTTTATAAATAGAGGAATGAGATGGTGAGTGATCTTCTTTGATTCGCGTATGCATACATCTGACGGTGCTTCGTATACAAAAATGATTGAATTTTTTACATATTCAATTTTATAAATTACTGATTCATTATAGCATGTGTTCTTATTGGGATTTCCAGCAGAAGAAACACAAAGCAAAAGTTAATGAATGTGATGCTGATTTAGAAACTGAAATTGCGAAATTCTCAAGTGGCAATTGTGGCATTGTAAAGGAGATTCTTCTCCAGATGTTGAACGCCAATTCTAAAAACGAAGAATCTTTGTCCCTCAACCGATGCCGCTACATTTAGTCATGGCTAGTAGATTATGAGAGGAGATATGGTGATAGCAGTATAAAACTAGAAGCCCTTCCGATTTTGTGAGAAACTAAGAACTGAAAGCAAAGGCGCTATGAATAAAACATATGCAGCAGTTGTGAAACAAAATATTCCACATTACAATGAAAGTCATTCCATAGGTTTTTCCGATCAAAAAGTTAGACGGTTATCAAATGTAACCTGTCAAATCAAATGTCACTTAGGTTGATATCAAATGTAATACTGATTGATTTGTCAAATGCAAATTTGGCAATGACGAATCAATTATATTAAAGACTCCTAAATAGTCAAATAGATCTTATTAAGTTAATATGCTAATTGTCAGATATTATCTGACAATGATGACTTCAATATCATGCAAAAGTAAAACGTCTCGTTTTTGGACCTTTTAGGAATGAATCTTGCGTCAAAAGAAAAAGCATATCTGACTTTATTTGAAGAAAATATCAGTAACTTCTATGGATTGCCAAAAATTCACAAATCTGCCATAATCAGAAATGCTATGTAACTTCATAGCTATATATACATGTATATACCATGTCACAATCCTCCAGGTTTGCCCTTCAGACCCATTGTAGGAGGTCCAAATTCTCCTACTCAACGTCTAAGCCAAATTCCATCGTATCTTTGGAAAAAATTGTCACAAAATTTTGAATACTTGTGAGTAAATTGAGTGTAAATTTGCTACTCAATCATATAAACAACTAATACGGGACGTTGACACTTGAAAGATTTAGAACAACTGTCAAAAGGCGTGATCCATCAGACAATCACCAGCACTCGAAATATTTTGTGTCAGAGTGATCAACCGAGCTTTCTTCCAACCCTGTGTGCATATAATCGATTTTGACGAGCATATGAGGATGAGAATTGCTATCAAATCACCATTCTGCGCAGGGTGCATCGCTGGCAATGATAGACCCATTGTTGATAGACCTTCTTATGCCTTATATAAAAGACAGACAGACAGATAATAAGAACCTTGAGTAAAGTACTTATCTCAAGCATATTTAAGTGAGCACCTTTCTTCTAGTGACAGACATTTCTCTATTCCCAATCTTTCTAATTATGATGCGATTTTAGCCAGAATGTAAGGGTAGCTTGTATTAAGTCGTACATCTGACACGACCAAGGGTTGAAACAAGGCATCCACGAAACAGTGCACAGACACAAAGCCACATCTTCGAGCTTCTGCAACTTGAAGCTTCTAAATTTGCTTCCTTTCACAATATTTCTAACATTCATACATTTGTAAATCTTTGTCAGTAGTGTATCAGACCAACAAAAAAATTCAAGAAGAAATTTATGGAATCTCTCAATGAAGGAAGAGTGAATTCTCGTTCTTGGCTACCAATGGTGAAATCATACTAGAGTATGGGTGAAATGGTTTAAGTTGCAGAAATATGAAAAACATTTTGCGGTAGTCGTACTCTTGTACATGGAACGGACTGATTCATCCAACAGAAGTTACGTAGAGAAGAAATTAGGAGAGTATGACAAAGACATCAGTCAAAACGTCTTCAAAGTCCTGCAAGATTACCGATTTTCCTCATAAGAATTAATTTAATGAATTATGCCGATAGGATCGATTCCAAGAAATACATGTACATGATATTAAGAAGCAGCAAATAATTCCTGGACATTAATCAGTACATTTTATTACTTCTTCTGCTAGGTGACAAAGAACTGTAGAATCTGATGATTGTTCTTTTAATTAGCTAATTATCTACATAAGAATTGTCGAGGCCGATGCAACATCGTGGACATGATAATGATGAAGCGATGACAACTTTTGTCACTATTCCAACCCATCTTGCACAATGTTAGATACCTGAGAGAAAAACATCTCTATTTACTCAATTTTCTTTCGCACTGTTTAGTAAAACTTGAAAAATCAGTTTAGAAATGAAAGTGGCTAAGAGGATTTGTATATGCAATTAAAAGAAAGTAATTGCACTTTGGATGAAATGTGATTTTTCATTCAAAAGCTGATTTGGAGCGAAAACATTTATTTTTGCATATAAAATAGGGGACACACTTCCAACCCGTCCCAATTCTTTCAAGAAACTTAGAAAGCTTGGTTTTGTATTTACCTGAGTTGAGATTTTGAAGAATGTGATGACAATCAATTTCAATCGAATTTAGTCTATTAATTATTTGCTAATTATACTAATCATCTACTAATTATATTACCGACTATATTACTAATTATATATCGATCGAATATCGAATGGCAGATTATTTATTATTTCAGATTATTTCCTATTTCCGATGTTATCAAAATCACTTCAAAATAAGGTCTGCATGTCCTACATTATCCAACAAAATAGTACGATCGGTAGTTAGGCAGTAGCAAAGTAAGGGCAGTAGGTCTACCAATAACATAGAGGTCACTATCAAAAGCAACTGAATCCCTAATTTCTAAGATTCTCATGATACTTAATATCGAAGAGCCTATTAAATCTTAAAATATCTTTATGCTCTATTGTAATTGTTGGATTACTACAAGATTTCGAAGGAAGATCAAATAAAATAAAGATTATGAAATTTCCCTTAACGGTAGCTTCCCAAGATGAGAGCCACCAAGTCATATAGTAGGCCTACTGCATCTTGAGGCTGGCTTTTGCATGTAGCGATGTTTCTGACAAGTAGGTGACAAGCAGATTACCGTCCGTATCCATGGGTCCAGAGAATCACCAGATGGTGACCAGGTGATCAGTATTTATTTAGTAAGTTCTGCTCTTAGTTCATTGCGGTCCATATTGAATCTCCCGGTGTGCTGTAAAGTGTTCGAGAAAATGGTGCTTCTTCATTTAAAAGAAAATCTCATTTCCAACTCTGGGAACCCATTACGGTTTTCGAGCAGGTTGCTCTACCACTCACGCCCACACATCAATTCAAGATTTCGTGACAACCCACATGAATCGCGGGACTGTCTTTGGATACTCGATATATCTTACGATATCGCGAAAGGCTTTTTATTATCTGAAACATTCTGCGCTCATTAATTCTCTGCGACGATACGGCTTTCCCAAAGATTTTGTCAAATGGTGTCGTAATTATTTGAATAATCGCAAACAAAGAGTCGTCATCGACGGAAGTAGTAAGTAAAACTCCACTTCTGGATAGAGCAAGATGGCCGCCGTCGCTGACGTCCCCCCCCCTCCTGTCAGTCGAGTCGGTCGTGGTGAGCCGCCGTGTTGCTTCGAGTCTGACGTCCCCCCCTCCTGTCAGTCGAGTCGGTCGTGGTGAGCCGCCGTGTTGCTTCGAGTCTGACGTCCCCCCCCTCTGGCCGGCCGACGTAGCGAGCGGTGGTTTGTGATGCGCTCTCCAGGTTGGCGTGGTGTGCCGGCCAGGTTGGGAGGGTGGAATGTCGTAGCTCACCTGAAAAAATCCTAAGTGTCAGAGTGACTTTGTATGGTCAAAATTTTGAAAATTTTCCAAAGTGTGGCATTTCGACCTGGGACCCTGACCAAAACATTTTTCATCAAATTTCACTGACCCCCCCCCCGACAGCGATCTTCTAACTTTGGTTCTAGTGGACGGATTTTGTCTTACAGCTACTCGTTTGAAAGAGGAGAAAAAACTGCTCGATGATATTTTTTGTTGCGAGTCAATCGGACCAGCCGTTCAAAAGTTAGAGCTGTTACAAGATTTTAGGTTGGAGCTCACCTGAAAAAGTCCTTAGTGTCAGAGTGACTTTGTATGGACAAAATTTTGAAAATTTCCAAAGTGTGGCATTTCGACTGGGATCCTGACCAAAGTTTGTTTCATCAAATTTCACTGACCCCCCCCCCGACAGCAATCTTCTAACTTTAGTTCTAGTGGACGGATTTTGTCTTACAGCTACTCGTTTGAAAGAGGAGAAAAAACTGCTCGACAACATTTTTGCCGCGAGTCAATCGGACCAGCCGTTCAAAAGTTAGAGCTGATACAAGATTTTAGGTCGGAGCTCACCTGAAAAAATCCTAAGTGTCAGAGTGACTTTGTATTGTGAAAATTTTCCAAAGTGTGGCATTTCGAACTGGGACCCTGACTAAAGTTTGTTTCATTAAATTTCACTGACCTCCCCCCCCCCGGCACCAAACTTCCAATTTTGCTTCTAGTGATCGTAGAAAGTCGTGCAATAGCTCGTTTGAAAGCTAAGAGTGAGACAAATTCACTGAAAGAAACGGCTTGTTCATATCTGTCTTCGTTTAAATGTGAGACGCCATTCAAGATTTGGGAGATTGGCGAAAAAACGACAGAGTTAGAATTTCCCAAAAAAGCGGGCGAACGAAGGCTCGGATTGGTAAACGGAGGCCAGATTTGGAATCAGCTTGATGTTATTGTCCAATGAGGATCATCATCCAATGAGAATCAAGCATTTCTATATAAATAGCGAGCCTTCCACAGTGAGAATCATTCCATCGTTGAATCGCACGAGTGACGGACGCACATTTTCTCTCTCTCTACTTCCCTATTCTATTATCCAACTAAAATGGTAAGTCGCTACTTTCCTCCCTCTCCTCCCTTGAACGTAAACTTAATACAATCTTTTTCATTTTCAGGCATCTACTCCATCTGCTGCACTAGTAGGACAAAATGGCGGTCAAACGTTACAAGGTTCGCTACGGTCAGATCATCTACAACTGAGGCCAGTGGAAGAAACAACCAAGGTACATAATCCTACACCGCTACAGCGTAAATTTAAACAAGTCTTGCGTTATGACGATCATAGCGTAGTACTCCAAACGGGAATGCTCCCTTCCACGGATGTCAAGATAATGCACAATCAGTATGGGGACTACATACTGATCCCCGTGAGTCCGTACATTCGCCACCAACTTGATATTATTGAGGAGTACGTGACATTAAATATGGACATTCCTACTCCTCTTGCTCAAGAGTGGAAGGCGAGAGATGACAAGGATACTCCATATCATTCTCCACTCATATAGAAAGATTTGGGATGGTAATCACATTTGCCTACCGGTATCACATTGGTGCACTTACTATAAGAAGGAGGGAGATCATTCAACACCCATCACATGCGACGAGCTCGGAGAAGGTACTTGGGATATCCTTTTCAAAGTGAATGGGCTATATTATGGTCGGCACAAGGATAATAAAATAGCCTCGCTCTCCATGCATATGGAATCCATCCTATATATTCCAAAACCACCCAACGTGGATGACATAATTGATCAAATCCTTAACAGCAGTGGTACGAAGCGCAAGTCGGAGAAGAATGCTGCCTCAAAACGCAAATCAAAGAAGGAGAATTACTAGTCCTTTCCTAACTCTACCCTATGACAATTCGCTTATGTGCTTTGAGTGTCGTAGACGTGGTCTTATTAGATACATTTTACTTCTTCGTTGCCATCATATCATTTGTGTATTTTGTCGTGAAAAGCATCGATGTAATTCTTCATTTTGTAATATGTTATAGAACGTTCCCTTAGATGTGTAAATTTCCGTTTTAGGCTTCTATCATCATTTTTATGGATTGTGAGGGTGAACCTGTACAGGAGCTCAGTGCTGTTGCTATGAACAATTGGACATATCAGATTGTTAGTGTCTATCATCAACATGCCAACTGTGATCCCAATGTTGATCAATGGGCGAGAAAACACATTCATGGACTTAATCTGAAATATTTGCAAGACTATGGCTTTTCTTGTGAGAGTGCTCTTCTTATTGACTTTAAACGATGGTTAGCTGCTTTCAATGTTATACGCATCTTTTGTAATAATCCTGGTAAGGAGAGGAAAGTATTTCCCAATCTAATCATTGATGATATTTTGCTCCCACCTTGGGATAGTAGAGTGAATCAACACTACCATGAAGTCACGAAACGTTTTAAGGATTTGTGTGTTTCTATTTTGTCTGTTCGTTGTAGTAGCTACGTTCATAACCAATGCTTCTTTCCTCCTTACCTCAACACTGCCAAAGTCCTGTATGGTCATCATTGCTCGCTGTATGATAGTTACCAGCTGTATCTATTTTATCTGTTTCAAACCATTGACTTATAATGCATGCTTGTTACCGTTATTCAATAAATGTTACTATGAGAAGAGTTGTTTTCATGCAATGGATGGGTTAGATAAAGGGCGATCATGTCTTTCTCAAACGACTGCGGAACATTACATTTTCATAGGCAAAGTTTAAAAGGAGCTGTTCAAGATTATGTGATAAATTTTCATAAAGATGAGACCGACATCGAAGCAGTGGTCGATCATGCTAGCACTCTATTTCTAGAGTTAATGAATACATTCTCTGATAGCATTGTCATGGCGCGATTAGTTGCGAAAATTAAGTTTAGTCATTTTGGAAAGGAAGAGGTGGAAAGTCCCTCTTTCCATTTTGCTTCTTATTCAATGGAAGTGGTAGATCACCCCGAAGAATCTTTTAAAAGACATATGATAAAAATTGCTGAACGTCTTAACGCATTTAACCATCATGGCAGCAGTCTAGTGATTGAAGTGATTTCAGATATTCACATTCAACTTTCTATAAAGAAAAATTGAAAATGCAGTGGTACTTGATTGTAGCACAACTGGTTTTCGAGCTATGTCTGCTCACTCTCGAAGTATATTCCTTCTGTACATGCGTCTATTATTTAGAAAAGACTAGCAAATTCATATCTTCAAAAAGACTTGCTATAGACATCAGTAACGGTGAAACTATGTGTTGCGATGTATGTAAGCGAAAGGATGGAAATGAAAAGCGCATCTTCAAGAAATGTAAGCATGCTTTTTGTCAACGCTGTTTCATACGTAATTGCATTCAACTTTGCAAATGTAACCACTGTGATATTGCTCATTCCGAGTGTCACTTATGCCGCAATAGTTGGTACCTATGCAAATGTGGTAAAGACAGGTTTTTAGCAAAGACTAACACGGAAAATGGCGAAACGTAAAATGACGAAACGTAAAAGTCAAAAGTCTTCAAAGTTTTCTTCAGCCATTCAAGCTCTCCGACGAATGAAAGCAAATCAGAGATAAAATGCTATACGACATGCTAACGAAAAATTCATTCGTGAAATTATTTCTCATGTGAGAAAGTTGAGGACGAAGAAATTAGCACCAAAACAACGAAAGTTACTTAAGCGATATGCTACGAAATTGCGTTTCATCTCCAATCCTAAAGTCACCCTTCAAAGAAAGAGGAAAACTCTAACAAAAAGGGTGGTCTCCTTCCAGCGTTACTACCGATGCTAGCTCCTATCGTGGGCAACGTATTGGGTAATATCTTTGGCTCTAGACGTTAATTACGCAAATGTTGAATCTCAAAGTATTATAATGGATTTCAGACTTCAATGTGATAAAGTTCTGACTATATCAGGTCCATCTCATGCAGGAAACACTGTTTTCACGCTGAATTTATTGGATAAAAGAAGGGAGTTGTTTAAGGAACCTATCGATCGAGTGATTTGGTGTTATGGTATTTATCAACCGTCGTTGTTTCAGGAATTGCAAAGTCGCAACTTTATTCGACATGAAGGAATTATTCTAATAGATAAACTTCAGTCTAATGATGTTGTTGTATTGGATGATCTATTAAAAGAAAGTAAGAATTCAAAAGATGTTACAGATATGTTCACTCGCGCAGCACATCATAAAAGGTGCTTTATCATCTATATCACACAAAATTTGTTTCCTGATGGAAAAGAAGCTCGTACACGAAACCTGAATACACACTATTATGCTATTTTCAAGAATCCGCGAGATAAAAGTCAATTTGAAATTTTAGCGCGACAAGTTGCACCAAGAGGATCAAAAGCCTTAATTGAAATTTTTCAAGCAGCTACTGAAAAACCACACGGTTACTTATTCATTGACTTTACGCAAGAGTGTCCGGAAGAATTTAGATTTCGAAGTGAAATTTTGAAAACTCCCATGATTATCTACAAACTATGAGTTCTTATTCTCGCATGATTGTTATTCCTCAGGATGAATATGTACAATTGACTGCCATGCAGCAAGTAAAGCAACCTCTTGCAAATCAAATGTATAGGAAAGAAATAGATTATCAGCAAAATGTTTACATCAAAGATCCACATCGTGCTGTATTATTACAATCGGAAACTGTTGAGCAATTGAAAAACTTGAAGAATAAGATGCGTGACTCTGTATCGACTGCTACACCTTTAGCATCTCGCGCACATGCCATATCTCTTTTCAATAGTATTGAACCCCATCTCAATGTAAATGATAGAGAAGAAATCATTACAGATGATAATAAAGTGATTGATGCTTCACGTTATGAAGACTTGATTCAGTATGCGACACGTAGAAAGCGCCGTCAGGGCTATGTTCCATCTGGTTGGACATACTTTCTTAAACTATTGAAAAAGCATAATGTGCCAAAATTTGCTTTGAATAATGAGACATTGAAAGAACTTGATTCAACAGTGGCTCACAATGAAACTCCTAAGCAATGTGAACACGATCGCAAAACCGCTAAAGCTAAATGCTGCAGTTGTTGTAAATGTAGAAAGGCAAGAAATCAAAAAGATGAGAAGGAGGAAAAAGAGTCAGTCGTCATCGACTGAGCGTTTGAAGTCAATCTATTATGATGTAAAACATCCGGCAGGATTTGCATCGATCAAGAAATTATCAAAAGCGAGTGGTCTTCCACAATCACAAGTGAAACGATGGTTAAAGGGTCAGGCTACCTATACACTCCACAAACAAGCGAAAAAGAAGTACCGCACCCGCCATTATATTGTTCATGACATCGATGAACAGTGGCAAGCAGATCTGTGTGATGTTGCCTCCATTTCAAAACATAACTCGGGCAATAATTTTATTTTAACCGTCATTGATATTTTCTCGCGTTATGCGTGGGTTCAACCTTTAAAAACTAAAGAAGGGAAAGGAGTAGCAAAAGCATTCCAAACAATTTTTCGAGAAGGTCGGATTCCAAAAAGAATTCAGAGTGATCAAGGAAAAGAGTTTGAAAATCAGCATGTGAGAAGATTATTTGAGAGGCATGACATTGAGTTGTTTAGTGTGAAGAGTGCTTATAAAGCTGCTCTCGTTGAACGTTTTAATCGCACATTAAAAAATCGCTTGTGGCGACATTTTACTGCCAACTTGACACAAAATTGGACAAAGGTTCTACAAGATACACTCCATGCCTACAATCACTCTATCCATCGTTCTATTGGACTCAGACCAGTAGATGTAAATGCTGACAATGTAGATAAAGTGCGCGAATCATTCCAACGTAAACGCACTTATGTGAAAAGTGATGTGAAAATTGGTGATAAAGTTCGTATCTCAAAAGTGAAGAGTGTTCTTGCTAAAGGGTACCTTCCGAATTGGACAGAGGAGGTATTTACAGTATCAAGGATTGATCAAAAAGACTCTCCGACCACCTACAAGTTGAAAGATTACGATAATGAAGAAATTGAGGGTAGCTTTTAACGCGATGAGATTGAGGTAGTCACTGAAAGTGAAACATATTTGGTAGAGAAAATCATTCGATGTAAAAAACGACAAGGTGAAGAATGGTGTCTTGTTAAATGGACTGGTTATCCTTCAAGTATGAACTCTCGGATGCGTCGTGCCGACATCTTTCATCTAAGTGATCGACAGTGATTCATGCAAAGTTGTAACTAACAATGTTTAGGGTGGAATGCACATCTTCGTGTTAAGTAATCAGCGATTAGCAAATTGATCAATGTTAGTTAATCAAATATTAGATTTAACTACTGAACAAATGTTTGCCATATGCAGATGTCTCGAATTAACTAACGACTTGTTAAGCACGCGCTGATGAAAGAAAGTGATAGACAGCCGATCAGGATAGCGAGTCTTTCCCCCTATCAAAGAAATCGTGTCTCATGAGTCATGAGTCATTATGTCCTAGAATTGGGTTTGAAAGCGGGCAACGGTTGATCTATCTACAATTGATTAGCTTGACATTGTACAGAATGAAACGCTGTCGCCAAGAAAACTTCACCACGAATGATAAGCTGATCCTATGCGACATGTTAACTAAATACAAAGATATCATAGAGAACAAGCGCACGGATGCGGTGGCCACACATTAAAAATAATGAAGCTTGGAGGAAAATTGCGGAGGAGTTTTCCAGCCAAAAGCCGCTACCAAGGAGAAGTGCGGATCAACTAAAAACATTTTGGAGCAGTTCAAAAAGGTTGGCGAAAAAGGAGGTTGCCAATGAGGTTTGTTTTTAATAATTTTGCAAGCTCTTAGACAGACATAAGACGATAAACATAAGGATGGCTCAGTTTTAATTTCAGTAAAGAACCCATTAATTTTTAATTGATTATTAAGTTTTTAAATTAATTAGCAAAAAACATTCTTAATTGATTTGAGAGCTTCATAATTAATTAGCAAAACATTTTTAACTTATTTGAGAGTTTCCTAGCGGCGGTCTAAGCACCGTATTGTTCTCTGAATAGTAAGGGTCTGATACCATTTTCTTATTGAAGGTACTCCATTAAGCCTCAGCCACACCCAAGTTGGACATGGCTAAGCTTAGGCCGGCAATTGTTAGACATTGCTGGGCTGGGCCGATATTTGGATAGACAGAAAAATAGGTTAATCATTATGAAATAATTTAAATTGAGTAAAAATGATTATTCAATTATGCACAATAAATATGGTGGACCACTGAAGCCTTCAAAGCTGTGTTGATAAAGATGGAGACAAAGTGATGAACAAGTACAGACGTATACATGTCCATGGGATTGAAGCGTTGCTGCCTCGCTGATGGTGTTGAGTAAGTTAATGGAACAGCAACAAAGAACCTAGCATATTTAGGTTGTAATGACAAATAATTGCAATTAATTTTTGATATCCTCTGGATCCCTCCAACAGCAAAGTAAGTTATCATTATTCATCAGATATTTTTTGGAAAATATAACAGGAAAGTATTGAAGACGATAATACCAAAACATCCATTAATAACATAAGTGCAAAATGTATTCGATGAAATCACCACATCAATGAAATATGCGGTCTTACAATTTAACATACCTCATGTGAGTGACATAGAATATTTCTACCACAAGTAGTTCAAATGTTCAATGACGAAAGTATTGTTGGATAATCTCCCTTCTGAAAATACTCCCTGACCTGCTGTTATCGTCAAGATCCACGTTCTGTTCACTGTTGCTATTATCATTTGAAACATTTTCATTATCATTGCCCTCTTCCAAAGGGATTTTCAACATTTTAGAATAATTATGAAGACATGCTGTTGCAACAACGACTTTCTGCGAAACAGAAAGCTTTAAACGTAATTTCTTTAAACATCGAAAACGCTGCTTCCATTGGCCAAAAGTTCTTTCGATAACGTTTCTTGTTCGAACATGATCAGCATTATACCGTTTTTCAGCATTGCTGGTAGGATTCAATACAGCAGTCAGTAAATACTTACAACATGGGTAAGCAGAATCTCCAAGTAAAATCCCATTCAATTCATTAGTTTCTAGTCTATGGCACAGTCTACTATTTTCAAAAATAGTTGCATCATGTGTTGCCCCACGCCAGCGGCAAACTACATCAGTAAAGCAACCGTCTGCATCACATACACATTGGGTATTCAATGTAAAATATTTTTTACGGCCCCTAAAAAGTTCTGCGTTGTTACCACCTGGAGATATGATTGGTATATGGATACCATCGATAGCACCGATGACCGACGGTAGGCGAGATCGCTTCGTGAATTCACTCTTGATAGAACTCAAATTCTCAGAAAAGCTAATAAATTTTTTATGTTGTTGTGCTATCACTGTTGAGACGTTTGAAACGATTCGTGATATTGTTGACTGATGAGCATCAATTAAATCGCCGTTTGTAGTTTGAAGGTTTCCTGTTGCATAGAACCGTAGAGCAGCACACAATTTTAACAGACTATCGATGTCAATGTTTCGATCATATAGCTCGCTAAAATCACCGAGTACAGAGTGTAGATTACGAACATTGCCTTTCGTAAATCTGTAGCGAAATTCAAAATCATGGTCATCCAATTCCATTGGATTGAACCGGGCCATATCGTAGTCGAGGTAATAAAAATATTGGTCATATATATCATCCATGAGTTCCGAATATCCGCAGTTAATTCACGAAAGTCAACGATTAACTTTAACAAGAGATCACTACGTCAAATCGAATGTTAGCTAACAGACAGCGTTGATGCGCATACAATGGAAACTGCAGTTAGGAAGAGCCAATCAGATCATTAGTTAAGAAGCAAGAGAATTCGATAATTGTTGATTAACTAATCTATTGTTAAAAATCTAATTTTGACATGTGCATAAGAACTTAATTTAACTTTAGATTTAACAGTTGATTAGCTCTTAATTGTGAGATGTGCATTCCACGCTTAGGGTTTGAGCTATGAATCCAACTGCCTCATTTTATTCACGACTCTCCTATGTAAGTAGTGGAGGACAAATTTACACTGGCGCTCGCCGCCAACGTGGAGGTAGCATACTTGGTGCACTGAAATCTGTTGTAGCACCTCTCATATCCAATGTCGGAAGATCTTTAAAACGAAATGTTTTAAGTAATGCCGTTGGCTTTGCTGGTGATGTTGCTAGTGATCTTTCCAGAGGTAGAAGTTTTAAGAGCAGTTTGTTGAATCGTGGGAAGGAACGCGGTTTAAAAACATTGAAGCAGACCTTTGCTGGTGTTACTCAAGGAAAGAAATCGCCTGAACGAATGAATAAAGGAAGAAGGAAACATCGCGGAGCTGGTAAGGTGCGATCTTCAGTCAAAAGGCATTCACGCAAACGTCGCAGAGGCTCTAATCATTCATCAGGCGCTAAACGACGACGCTGCCATAACTTCTAATCATGGAGTGTAAGACTTCCGGGTTTTGTTTGTTTGATCAACAAGCCATACAGACAGATATTCTTAGTTCAAGTATTGTAGATTATCATCCTCGAACAGCTGAGAATGCTGGCCCCATTGAATTTGTTATTCCTGGTGGTAGTGATGACTACATAGATTTGAGTTATGCGATGGTTGATTTGAGGTTTAGAATTCAGCAAGCAGATGGAACTGCTATTGACGATACACATAAAGTTGGACTGAACAATTCACCATTGACTACATTACTTCGCGATGTTTCTCTAACGATTGGAGAGCAGCAGGTGGAAGGTGGCCAAAGCGATTATCCCTATAAATCATATTTCAATCATGTATCACAGTTTCATCCAGCAGCACAAAAAAGTCATATGGAAGCCATGGGATGGTACAGAGATGAAGCAGGAAAATTTGATGCTGAAACAAACAGTGGCTTTGTAAAGCGATCTGCCATGATTAAAGATAGTAAAGTATGTCAGCTATATGGTCCGCTGAATTTAGACTTCTTTAGACAGTCAAAGTTTTTACTCTGTAATACCAGCATGCGACTCAAGCTGACATTGAATAAGCCTGAATTTGCGCTGAATGCATTTGCTAAAGTTGACAATTTTAGAGTTCATGTGGAAGATATTGCACTTTACATTCGTTGAGTAGTACCGAATCCAAGTGTCATTAGAGGACATGCTGAAGGTCTTTACCGCCAAAATGCCATTTACTCCGTTCAGCATAAAAAGCTTCTCACCTTTACAATTCCGAAAGATCAAAAGAGTTTCATGAAAGATGGCCTCTTTCCATCGGAAGCACGGAAGCTCCTCATGGTGGCAATGGTTGAAAATGATGCATTTAATGGTAATATACAGAAGAATCCCTTCAATTTTAAACACAATCAGTTAAGTGAAATTGCTTTACGTGTAAATGGTGTGAGTCATCCTGGTCCACCCTACAAACCAGATTTTGCTTCGGATCAATTTATGGATGTCTTTTTGATTTTATGTTGATTTTATGGATGTCTTTGGCTTTTACAATACGGATGACACCAACGGACTCACTATGAAAGAGTTTGAGAGTGGATATACTATTTATGCATTTGATTTGACTGCTGACAGCGATATTAGTGCACCCTATCGTCAAGCGAACGTGCCTCATAATATTCGTTTGGATTTGACGTTCAAAAGAACACTACCTGAGACGATCAATGTATTAATTTATGCAGTCTTCGATTCAAATATTGAAATTACAAAGTATCGTGACGTGATTCTTCAGTATAATCGTTAATGAGTTGGTTGACTGCTGACGATATTAAAACTAAAGTACAGCTTAATGCAGACGAAGCGACGTTGAAAGCTTTCGATAATGTCTATTCGCTCGATACCTTACCACCTGCAGTAAATCACTATCCCATCTTTATTGTGCTAAACACTCATTCGCAGAATTTAGGCGGTGAGCATTGGAAAGCGATCTTTATTGGAGAAGACCGACGTGGTGAACTATTTGACTCTCTTGCTCAACCTCCAAATATACCAACACAGCAGTGGTTGAGAAAACATACGCGTCAATATCAGCGAAATGAACGCATACTACAACATCCACTTTCATCAACGTGTGGTGCTTTTGTACTGTACTTCATCTTAAAACGTTTACATGTATCTCGAGTTGTATCTGTTATTCAAAACTTTTCATGTAATCCATCCTCTAATGAAAAAATGATTTGTAAGTTCTATCATGATTTGAAATAAAAACATCATGTTGGAAAAATTGTTTTTTATTTTACAATCCGCTGGGTACGTACATACTCGATGAGATAGTCTAGGATCACATTTGCTTGTACATGAGATTTTAGTCCAGTAATGATCACTTTACTATTATGAAAGATTGCCACATGCGCAGGTAACCAACAACTAATGAGAGCTGCAGGAAAAAGTTCGGGTTCATAACACAAATTGTAACTGCTGGTACGAATCTTCAAAAATGATACACTTTCACTCAATTGAGTAGAGATCACCATATTGTCCACAGTCAGATTCGACATCACACACCTCTCCCTCTTCCATATCCGACGTAGTAGTCTCTGTAGCTCTAAGCGCATTGACTGCGCCGATGAATGAGAAGGGGCGCCGAGAATCTGTACAGTCCCATTTGGGAAGAGTTGAAGATTCCGTGAACTGTTCATCTTCACCACTAACATTTGAGGACGGCCCGGGTAATACTTGCTGTTTGGAAGGTGTTGGTGTAATGTGAGATCGATTTTGGTGTAGAGTCTGAAGCGACGGAGAATGTTGACGATGGTGTACCGATGGCGCTTCATGATGAAAAAATGGGTAAATTGAGCGATGTACCTTCCTTTTATACTTTTCCCAACTACCTTGATGAAATGTGAAGTTAGTATGATGTTGGGAATGATAGAGTTGAATTCGCCGTTTGTTGACGCGCAACCAGATGCGATTTCCAATACGTGAATGTCTTTTCATATAGAAGTATTTCAAATCCTTCATGATATGATGTAGAGATTGAAAATGACGATAAGATAAAGCAAACTCTCTTCTCACATTTCCAGTTGAATCTTTGAAATAGACGTTTCGATCATGATCCGTTTCAATACGTTGTAGGGAATCTAATTTCCAACTCATGGTGCGTGGTAGTCATGTCTGATTAAGATTTGCATAGTAGGGCGATGAACTCACGACTAATAAATGTCATGATGGAGCGATGTATGTATCTTCTATACTTCTCCCAATTGTATTTGCGAAATGAGAAACAGTTTGCGGAATGAGAATGGCAGATTTGAATTTCATTGTTGCGACGTTGAAGCCAAACTTGATCACCCAAGGAGATGAATCTTAATGTTTCAAAATATTCCAAATCCCTCATGATATCATTGAGGTTGATAAATTGTCGCCATGTTAATGTAATACCTCTTGATGTATGACCATGAAAATTTTTGAAATGTACGTTTCCATTACGATCAACTCTGATATATTGTAGAGAGTCCAAAATCCAAGTCTTCATGATGTTATGCAAAGCCGGAGATCAGCAATATCAAAATGTCGTTTTATCATATTTTGCTTAGCAATGCGGCCGCAAATAGATTTGCTAGTAATGGAGCCGCACTCTTTTCTACTCCCATTGATCATACACAACAGCTAAATGGAAATTGGGAAGTGGGTGTCACTCAACTTGTTCATAGCAACTGTGTCTATACTTTTGATCATGAGGTGATGACTATTAATATGAGACGCACAGCTGCTTACCAATGTGAAAAGGGCTGACGAGTATACATTCCACAGTGGACAAAGAAAGATCTCTTATCATGTAAAAAGTTTATATATGATTTCCTGAATAAAGCGTGTAAACATATTGTCCAATTTACTCCGCACAATGATGATCATAATTATGTACATCATGTAGTTGAGAAAGATTGGATTGTTGGTTTAAGTCCAAGTTTAAGAAATGATTTAGGTTACCTCGCTAGCGCCTTAACAAGCTATGATAATTATAACGTTAATTACCACCCAAGTGGTCATAAACAGTTAATATATCGAGAGGAAGCTTATTATGTAGATCTTATTCCAAAAAATGAGAAGACGTTGGTGAAGAAGATTGTGATTAAGCCAAGAAAGCCAAGAAAAACAAACATGACTCCTGAAACATTATTGAAGAAATTTAATTATCTCCTTCGAGTTGATGGTAAACAAGTGGCAACATTGACTTATATCAAATCATCTAATCATATTGCAATAAGTAAATTAAATGATGATGATCTAGTATTAGTTTATTCAAAAGATTTTCATCAGTTCTTACGACATCGTTCTGCAGCTGTTCATGGAAAATTTGATATGCAACATTTACCATGTGAAAGTTCAAATCAATTTGATACAGAATGGGTCGTATCTTTATACAGAAAGTGTGTAGAGCCTTTCGGTGGTGTCTTACATGAAACAAGAGTGTTGATGCCTCGCATTATTACTTCAGTTAAATTGGTTGTAGATTATTTAAATGAAGTGATTAATGACCAACAAATTTCATTTTCTGAAAAAGAAGGTGTTTTGTCTCTCACTATAAGTGAAAAAGGTATTGAACTAATTATGGATAAAACTCTAATGGACATTTTTGATTTTGATCAAAATATCTTTAAAAGGGGTACTGTAACCATAGCTAGCGCAGACATGTCAGTATCGCGTCGTATTAACTATTTTCAGATATATTCCAATATTGGTGAAGATGAACGTGTGGGAGATGTTGAAGCTCCATTGCTAGCAATGATACCATACCAGCCAAAAGCTGCAGTATTTTATCTGAGCATACTTTCAAGAAAGTGCATTATACAAAGCTGAATTCAAACTACATCCCACAAATTGATATTGCAATTTATGACGATGCTGGTGCGTTGATTCCTTTTCATAAAGATGCTGTGACAAGTATCACACTCCATTTCCGAATGAAGAGTTAATGCAAAAGTATGCTAATATATTTTTCCAATGTGAATAATATGGAAAGTGAAAATAAGGACTCGTTTCTAATCTACTTGCCCAGTAATGCTTCTATGAATAAATTTCCCAAAAATAAACCATCAGACTATCGAGTAGAATTAAATCGCCCACTACATTTAGAAGGTGAATGGGAGGTTGGCGTTTCTAGTATTTGCTATGATAGCAATATTCAGAATGTGAATGATTTGGAAGAAATGATATTGACTCCTCGCACCCATGATGGAATAACGATGAATAATGGATTCCTGTTTCCATACAATTTAACGTCAGATGGAAAGTGGAACTATGAATGGATTCAGATAAAATCAGATTATTATGGTCCATTTGGGAATAAGAAAATTATTAAGGCATTCAACAGTGGTAATACTTCCATCATGAAGAATAAGGATCAGAAAGTTTATGAGTTTACTATCTATCATTGGAGTGGGAGACAGTTCCTTCGCTTTCATTCTTTTACTAAAGGTCTTACACTGAGGTTGGATAATGAATTCTATCGACATCTCGGTTTTGGGCACGGTCTACATCTAACGTCAGTTGCTACTGTAAATGTTAAATAAGTTTGATCAAATCGAATCAACAAATTTCATTATAAATTCAAAATATTTGATGAAGATGTTATAGAACGTGAAGATCACATTTTTAAAGAAGCGTGGTGTTCAACCATTATCATTTACTGAGTTAGTAGAACGTTGGAATGAGACTGTTGGTAAAAAGAATGATGAGAAAATTATGGCGGAGAAGGATAAGTTGGTTATTCAGAAATATAATGACAAACTTACAGTTTATTTCTCTCCAACCTTGCGTCATTTTGTAGGACATCCAACACCTATTATTGGAAGCGGTGTGGTGTATGCTTCTCATGAATATCACACTAAAGCTGATTCAGTTAATGATGAATGGTGGGTGGACATCTATGGTGATCGCATCAAGAAAATTTACCAGTCTTATGAAGAATCTAAAGTTGCTATCAATATAATGCCGCGTCTATATCATACAGTTGAAAGCTTCATTCATGTAGTAAATCCTTATATACAACAGAAGTTGAAGCATGTGATGAAAAGTAAATATGATGTATAGACACACCACATTTCGTTTTCAATTGAAAATCAACGCGTTGTTCTGAAACTGGGTGATGACATTCAATGTCAATTGAGTAAAAATTTGAAAAAACTCTTTGGTTTTTCAATGCTACAAACTGTGTTTACTGCTGCGCATACGATTGGTATAGAAACTCCAATGACACTTGATAAACATGAACAGCACCTTTACATTCAAAGTGATTTGATTCTACCAATTCTGTTGGTGAGAAAAAAGAATACATTTTACGTGATTTCATTCATGATAAAGACGCTTCATATGGAATAGTCGAGAAGATGTTTGAATCTATTTTCTATCATCCCGTCGTCAAACAAACTATACCCTCTATTGCTATCAAAATTACCAATGGTTTACAAGAGTGCATCCATGTGAAAGATACTAAATCCCTCGTAACTTTAGTGTTTCGGAAAACAAAGTGAAGTCATTGTGATATGTTTATTGAAATAAAAATATGTGTATGAAAAAGTCTTTTCACAGATAAAGAGGGAATTGGCTGACTGTAGGCATATATTCACAAGGAAGAAACGATCTCATGCGATACATAAAACAACCATGTATATCTACAAAAAGCAACATCAAAATACTGAGTTAAAGTTGATTATGTCAATACATCTCCTGAATGTGGTAGCGTGAGTTTTATTCTTTTGGGTGGAGGTATGTTTGTATCAGGATGTCCATGTGGAAGAGATGCGTTATGTCCTATCCAACACCTCTTATCCTCCCATGCTGAAAGCGCTCGTTTCTTGAACGTGTGCGTTTTCACAGTATGAACTTGAGATTTTAAGATTGTCATATTGATAAACGTTATAGTTTTTTTTTATAGGCCTTCTTATAGAACCGATGTTTCATTTTGTGAACAATGGATTTTGATATACCTTTAGCACGCTTAATACTATCTGCACATTCTTTTAATTTCATGGAATACATTTTAGGACGGAGGAGAATCATTTCATCTATTTCCTTTCCTGCTGTTTCATCCTTAAAACAACCAAGTTTGGCTTTATTCTATATGGAATAGAGTGGATGAGTGGGATTGTAGTTAGATGTGTCGAAATATTTTTCTAATGACTTACCTACTTCATTAAAATTTAAATCTTTTTGAGTGGTAATTCCTAAAAAGAAACTATCTGTATCACCACCCAGCAAGCGAACCTCTTTTACGAGAGGGCATGGTTTTAATATTTTGTAGAAGAGTTGATACATTTCAAGCTTGGAATAATCTAAAACGGCTTGCCCAATATAGATGGGTTTGCACAACTCAACTTCTGATTTTATCATTTTAACACCTACAAGATCCTCATCGATGATGTCTCCATCAATGAAAGGAGGTGATGAGGTCAATTTGTGATATTTTTGTTCATCAACGACTAGTTTGTAGTTCATACGTTTTCTAACATCCTCCATGGTCTTTCCGAAAAGACTGTTATTCTTGTAATTATAAAAAATCCTTTTCAAAATTATTTTGGGCGAGTGCACGTTTTTGACTGTTACTATCTATGTAGGGTTTGAGGAAGGCTTTCTGTCTAAATTTGATAATGCGGTGAACTGACTTTAGAAGCATGCCCATTTCTAAGTAGAATTTTAGTATGCAGAAGTGCACGAGATAATTTTTCTTATCATATTGGGTGAGCAAAAGTTTGCGGCATGGTTTGTACCTTGGCTGTCCACACTCTGTTAAGTTATTATGAAATGTGACATGAATGGTGAAAACATATCTTCAGTCACTTCACCAGATTCAGGTGCGAGTGGGAAATCAGCAGTTTTATTTTTAATACTATTTGGATAAATCAAATCCACTTCAAAATAATATCCCCAATCACCTTCATCTGGAATCTTCAGAATGTTTGAAGGGCTGGAGTAATACGCAAGCTCATGTTGATTTAACCAACTAAACTCGGAGTGAGGTAGTGGTTTAGACAGTGAACTGCCATATACATTATTTTGGTCATAGTACTTTAGGTGGATATGATCATTACCTACTGTTTTAGATTTTATGTGATGTTTATTCACAAATGTGAAACCACCGCGTATTCCGCGCTCAAATATGTTATACATCTCGGGGTCTTGTAAGAGATGGATGGTCTCACCAGTCATTTTAAAGGCTGATTTAAAGGACATGGCTGGTAGACTGACAAAGTGGACAGGATCTAATTTGTCTTCTTCTAATGCCACTCGTCGAAATTCCTGAAAGACATCAGCCAGCAAAATGACATCTAATTCTAAGTAAGCGATCATATAATCGCCAAACGTTTTACAATCAAATTTTAACCATGCCTCTTGAGCATGTTCATAGTCCTCTACTGGACAATCTTGACCCGTCAAATCGTTTTGGAATTTGTCAATGGAAGGAAGGGTTGTTTCATTTAGTTTAGACATTGAGCTAAAATACGCATAGGGAAAGACTCCTTTGCGAGTGATTATTTCATCCGTTAAGTTTGGATAGTGTTTCTTCAAAGTTTGACTATGGGGAAGAAACTTGAGATTACGAACGAGAGAAGCTAGTGACGCTGACATGAATTGAAATGAATCTAAAAATTTTATTTCGAAGAAGACTCTTATTTTCTTTAGTTTTATCTACTGGTACTTTTGCTGTCATTGCCATGAATTTTTCTCTCGTTTGCGCTATTACATTAAACTGCCACGATTTCATCTGGCTCAACCCTCCTTTTGTGAGCATATGACTGTCATAGCCCTTAAAGTTATGAAAAATGACGGGTAGTACACGACGTCTCAACCTAAGTGAAAAGTTACATTTGGAGCAGAGTGCGTTTCTAAATTTACCAGTGATGTGATCATGATCACGCACTTTCTTAATTTTATCGTCATCAAACGTTTTATGACATTTAGGGCACGATGTGCAACTTTCAAATTTCTGTTTGTCTTCATCTGACATATGTAGTGACTTACGCTGCAATTGGGAATCATATGATTGTTGAAATTTAGCAGCTTTATCGAGAAATTCTAGAAATTTTGAAATGCAATCTTCACCTTGCCAAGTATGCATTTTGTTTTGCCTATTTCTAAAGTGGTCATGCCATACTTCATAGCAGGATATGGCTGCTGGCTTGTGGATGATATCATCAATGTAGCATTCTATGTCTGCGTAAATGACACGCAGGGGACTTAATTCGTCACCATTATCCCTATGTGAAAATATTTTATCTTTGGTCATGCGTTCCATTTGTAATTTACCTCGCTTGCACCATTCATAGTGAGTTTCAAATTTATCTTTACTCCAAAAGGAGTGGATGCAGCGGTCGCATACAAAATGTTCACCTCTTTTAGAGTGCCCTAAGTGTGTGCACAAGCGAGAGATTTTGGGAATACCACAGTAGTGCCATTCCTCGCCATCATCTCGTTTTACTAATAAGAGGTTGACTACACGTTCATAACAAGTTGAACGTGAATTATAGCGGGCACCCTTCAACCCCTTCTCCCACACGTGAACGACAATTTTAATCTTATTATGTTTTTCGAACGTTTCTACATCTTTGATTTTCATGTTGTCACTATCACAACCTTCAAAGTCTATAGCCATAGGTATGATTTCGATTCGCGTTGATATCATTATAGTGAAGGATGGATAGGACTGCATATTTGAAACACTGTGATTTACAATCCACATTGATGACAGCTTTCTTATTATACAACGTTTTTGGTAGTTTGAATGTGCCTCGAGCTGCATGACTTTCTAATAGGGAAATTTTGAATATGGCTGAGTCCACACCATCAAAAATGAGAGCGCTGTCGCGTTGATTGAATTTATCTACATTTGATTTTAAACATTGAATGTGAAAATTTAGCCAAGACTCGCAGTCTACAACTTCGGTTGCGGTAGAGGAAGGAACATGAAACTGTATTCTCTCCGTCACTTGACCCGTTTGAAAATCTATTTTAATATATTTTAGTTTAAGGTAGATGAGCGCCTTCATTCTAAAATTGTCTAAATTGTTGAAGAGCGCTTCAATAATGTTAGAATTTTGAAGGAGCCACTCAGGAAAATCTACTATTTGAGTATTGGACTCCATGCAGTAGTCGCGTACTAAATTATTATGTGAAACATTAATGAGGGAGATGGTAGAGGTACCGTTGGTGTAGTGATCATTTGCATGCGTGTTGAAGTCTGTGCGAAGATCGCTGAAAGTTACTATCAAAAGAAAGAGGGCACAAATCGCAAGGAAAGGAGATGCCATCGTCAGAATAAACTTCACCTCCGGAGATTGATGCCGCTTTGCGTTGACACACACGTTGTTTGATGTGTCGAAGGAGACTGTGCTTCCTTGTAAACATATGTCCGCAGTCGGCACATTCCCACTCGTTGCCTTGTCGCGAGAGTCCTGAGCTGGAACTCACATCACCTGAAAGAGAAATCATTCTATCATCTCTGTTAAAGTCTCAGTGTATTGTTACAACCTACCTTCACTCAATAGCTCTAAACTTTCCTCGAGAAGGGAGGGCGTTGGTGATGAAGTAGATGCCTGAAATTGAGGAAGATGCTATTAGCCACACGTTTGAGGGAGATGAGAGAGGATCTCTTCAACTTACCATTTCAAGGAAATTATGTTTAAGGTTGATTCTTCAACAAGATAGAGACTTCACTAGAGAACAGTTTACTTACACGTCTCAAAGACAGAATGAAATGACACGGATGTCACTTTACATATATACTTTCATATTCATCATTCATTGGCTGTTCATTCTGATTGGTTGCTTGTTTATACTTAAGAATTAGAAAACATTTCAAAGTTATTATTCACAGTCAACATGACAAGCCCTCCGACAACACCGAACACAAAATTCTCTTCTCCATGCTCATCACCAAAGGCGCTCGTTGCACCAAACGCTCCAACGAAGGGGAAGGTAGAGAAAATATACCAACTCGACAATATCAGAAAGGTGTCATTACCAGCGGACGACGAAGAGGAGAGTGTATGTGAGAAGGAGTGTCCCGACTTAACAGGCGTGAGGTGGAACTATCTGCAGTACGATACTGATGATGTGATGGAGATCACCAGCACCAAATTCCTCCACCAATTATGGGGATGGTACACCCCTAACTCCCAGGCACGAACTATGGCGGAGTGGGAGTACATCGACAAAGTGAGGCTCGCGGTGGAAGAACGATTTAAGCAAGTGAACTGTTTTGCGATCCATGTGAAGTCAGACTCTGGGACGATATTGACGATGAAGACCTTTTGAAATACATGCCATAATAAATTTTTATTTCGTATTATCTTTGCTTTCATACTGACTTACTTGAATGGGGCTTCAGTGGATGATTTAACCATGTATACTTTTTCATTTGGAAATAGTAGCACGCTTAGTCTAACTTGTAAATCTTATAACATTTCATATGGGCGATGATGGTAGATGAAATAGTGTTAAATAAAATTTAGATAGCTTACACTTCTGATACAGGGATAGCAATCGACTGCGATCCATGTGTAAAGAGCTTGTTAGACTACGGAAGAGAGAAGTGTGTTATGTTGCGTGTGGCGCGTGAGTGTCCTCCCATTTCATTCCATTCATCAATTCGTCTCATTGATAGAGACAGGTAGAACTCATGGTTCTCATAACGTATGCAATGGAAAGTTTATAAGGCAACCTTCGACAGTTGGCTAAATGTCGCCCTGGCGCGAATGCATACTACGTTGAGACAGAGGCAATCACTTGCAAACATGACGCAGAGAGGGTTAACAAGATTGACCATTGCCGAATGTCCCTTGCGGTATACATAGCTACGGGTTTCACCGCCGCCCTTTACAGGAACGCCCGTCGAAAGGAAGTATTACACCGAACTTCATTTGCAACGTTCAAGTTGACTGATAGCATATTCAACTTAATGATAGTATTCGCCAGTCCGAAGACTGCCCAGGGCAAACCGCGTGGAGGTTCTATCATGTCTTGCCCCATGGTGGCCCTTAAGAGAGCCGGTGATTCGTTCTCGGGAGTAACAAGTTGACTATTGGCTTGAATAGTCAATAGGTATGACGGTTAGGTTCTCATATACCCTATACCGCCTAAGCCGTGCTGGTGCATCTGGCACCTTTCGGATGCGGGTGGTATTCGGAGTCCACATCTCATCCGTCCAAACGATCTTCCTGATCTTCCCCTTCTTCTCATCCTCTTCATCCCACTCGTCGAGGATGATGAAGTCGAGAATGGCGTTGTCTTCATCCCACTCGTCGAGGATGATGAAGTCGGGAATGCTGTTGGCAGGAGACGTTGCTTCCATCGTGACTTAAAATTGAATGAGGAGCGCTACAATCTTCTGGCTTATATAGGGTTTTCAACAATGAATTGCTCAACAGCGAATCGGAATGCTTCAGGGATGGCAATCGACTGCATGAAGTTCAAGTTGACTGATAGCAGATTAATCTTAATGATAGTATTCGCCAGTCTGAAGACTGCCCAGGGCAAACCGCGAGGAGGTTCTATCAAATCTTGCCCCATGGTGGCCCTTATTAGGGCCGGTCGTTCGTTCTCGGGGGTCGTCATCTTACAGCCTACCGATTCTGCTGAGAGAGTCTTTGACTCTCTCCTTGGTAGCAGTGTCGACTTCCACGCTAATTGGTATGTGACTGAAAAGTGGAATGTAGCGCCATTCTGTTGGATTGACAACACTTGCTGTCATCGGATTGCCAATCCGAGCAAGATTGTTGTGGACTCTGTCTTGCTCCTCTAGTCTAACAAATTCATCAAATAAATTTCGCGGTCTTAACTGCGGTCCGCGAGGAGAGCTGACTTGACTGTTCGGCGTGTGCATGATTGAAATAAAATGAAATGAGAGGTAATGGTTTATATACCCCTCTAACGCGACGCAACGTTCAAGTTGACTGATAGCAGATTCAACTTAATGATAGTATTCGCCAGTCCGAAGACTGCCCAGGGCAAACTGCGTGGAGGTTCTATCATGTCTTGCCCCTAGGTGGCCCTTAAGAGAGCCGATGGTTCGTTCTCGGGAGTGTCGTGATGGGGTGGTGAAGGCAGGGAAAAGATCTGCAATGAAAATGATATGTATTAGAATAGGATATACTATCTTATTTGCTTTTCACTTACCAAGTTAGCCATCCTTGGGTAGTCTCGCGGGCTTCCTCACTGAAAATTTAAGGAGATGCCCGCGCATACATAGAGTGTCGTGGAGACATTTCTTACTCGGATGGCCATTATAGGAGATTGTACTCTCGTCCAGGCTTTGGTTGACGAGGACTTGACCGTCCAGATGGTTATCCCGAATAGGGATGTGGAACTCAAACATTCTGTCCTCATTCACACGATTCCATTCATTCCTCATGCGCTCCAACTTCGCAAACGACTCTCTCTCATCACCCTGCCTACTCACACTCCTCTCCAACTCAGCATTCCTTGCTCTCAATACACTCATCTCCTTCATCAACTCCTCATACTTCGACTCTGCCTCTCCCATTCTCCTCTCTGCAGCACTCGTCCTCTTCTCTCGCTCATCATTCTCGTCTTCCAACACTCGCACATTCTCCTTCAACTCTTTCACAACACGCCTCATACGGATATTCTCATCTGCCACCTCCTTCATTTTCAGCTCACTCAACTCACTCAACGTTCTCTCATTCACCTTCTTCAAACTTTCGTACCGATCAACCAACAAAGCATGTGCCGCTTGCTGCGACACATGCTTCTTTTCCATGTCCTCATCCCACCGCGCCGACTGCTTCCGTAACCCACCACCCTTCACTATTGGGGAAGATGAGCTCTGCGGGGGGTCGGTAATGACAATATTTGACACCTCCGACGACGAAGAGCTCAACTTCCTCATACGCTTCCTCACACGCTCCCTATCCAAATCCACATCATCCTCATCATCACTCTCAAACACTCTCTTCCGCCACTTGTCAGCCTTCAAACCGGCCACAGCATTCTCTACCTCATTCTCCACAGCATTCCCACTAGCATTCTCAACAACATTCCCACTAGCATTCTCAACAACATTCCCACTAGCATTCTCAACAACATTCTTGGCCTCTTTCCCAAACATTCGCTCCTTCTCAGCATTCATCAACTCCACAAATCTCAAATCGGTCACCAACCCTCCTGTACACTCACCATGCCTCAAATAAAACTCGGCCTCCTGCCCAACAACCAACAGCACCCTGCACTTCACACAGGCAACCCTACTCAGGATAACAATGTGGTCGGCCCCTGCCTTCTTGATGTGGTCCTTGAGACCGTCTCGGCGGTTAATTCGGCCGCACGCACACATTTTAATGTGAAATTTCTTATTTTTGTCGTTATTGACCATGATTAGCTGTAAGATAATGAAATTTGCATAAGTTTGGAATCATGTAGTATACGGCCTAAAGCATAACACTTAGTGAGGAATGATAGATTTGAGTGTAGTCAGTGGCACTCGATCCCGTCGACAGCCCGAAGGCCTTGTACTGATCACTAGGGAAGTGAGAGATCTTCCCCGATACCCGTTATTTACAGCTGAAGACATCATTGTCATTGCCGCGAAGTGGTAACAGCAACGCCGAGTCAAAGGTAGTGATCAGTAGCTGGGATCTAGCCCCTCAAAGCTGCCTTAGACTTAGTTAAATTTCAAATCTGATAGCAGATTTGAATGTAGCATACGGCCTAAAACATAATGTCATCAATCAACACTTATTCAATATTCAACATTCAACATTCAACTTAGTCAACATTCAACATAATGTCAACACTTAGTGAGGAATGATAGATTTGAGTGTAGTGAGTGGCACTCGATCCCGTCGACAGCCCGAAGGCCTTGTACTGATCACTAGGGAAGTGAGAGATCTTCCCCGATACCCGTTATTTACAGCTGAAGACATCATTGTCATTGCCGCGAAGTGGTAACAGCAACGCCGAGTCAAAGGTAGTGATCAGTAGCTGGGATCTAGCCCCTCAAAGCTGCCTTAGACTTAGTTAAATTTCAAATCTGATAGCAGATTTGAATGTAGCATACGGCCTAAAACATAATGTCATCAATCAACACTTATTCAATATTCAACATTCAACATTCAACTTAGTCAACATTCAACATAATGTCAACACTTAGTGAGGAATGATAGATTTGAGTGTAGTGAGTGGCACTCGATCCCGTCGACAGCCCGAAGGCCTTGTACTGATCACTAGGGAAGTGAGAGATCTTCCCCGATACCCGCTATTTACAGCTGAAGACGTCATTGTCACTGCCGCGAAGTGGTAACAGCAACGCCGAGTCAAAGGTAGTGATCGGTAGCTGGGATCTAACCCCTCAAAGCTGCCTTAGACTTAGTTAAATTTCAAATCTGATAGCAGATTTGAACTCAGCATACTTGAAAACCTTAGTCTACATGTTAAAACTTTGAAAAAACTGAAAATTAAGAATTTTTAAAAAATTCCGCATTTTACTACTCATACTACTTTTAAAAAAATTTATCAGTAGTAAAGACACTATCAAACTCTATCACACAAACTTTGAAGTAAGAAGATAGCTTGCCTACTTCAAAAGATAGAGTCCTTTGAAACACCCGATATCGGGAGCTCAGAGCGACGACCGTCGCTTACCTCGTCTTTCGATGAAGTGATCAGACTTACGTTGTCGGGGGTTTATATATGCTCGGAAGAAAACTTAAAATGGCTCTATCTCCGAAAGTATTCATCGTAGCGACATGCGGTTTGTTGCAAACGATTTGTCTCATCATTCTCTATCATATGACACCTGAACCATTCTCATGTGACCACGGGAAGTTGGTGGGTCAGCACATGTCCATGTAACATGCCACAAGTGAAAAAATTCCTAAGTGTGGGAGCTCCAGTGTGGTGAAAATTTTGAAAAATTTAAAACTTCCGAATTTCAATCTGGGACCTTAACCAAAACATTTTTCATCAAATTTCACTGACCCCTCCTCCCCCCTCGTTCAGAGAAATTTGATGAAACAAACTTTGGTCAGGGTCCCAGGTCGAAATGCCACACTTTGGAAAATTTTCAAAATTTTGTCCATACAAAGTCACTCTGACACAGGATTTTTTCAGGTGAGCTCCGACCTAAAAACCTTGTAACAGCTCTAACTTTTGAACGGCTGGTCCGATTGACTCGCGGCGAACATGTCGTCGAGCAGTTTTTTCTCCTCTTTCAAACGAGTAGCTGTAAGACAAAATCCGTTTACTAGAACCAAAGTTAGAAGATCGCTGTCGGGGGGGGGGTCAGTGAAATTTGATGAAAAATGTTTTGGTAAAGGTCCCAGGTCGAAATGCCACACTTTGGAAAATTTTCAAAATTTTGACCATACAAAGTCACTCTGACACTTAGGATTTTTTCAGGTGAGCTACGACATTCCACCCTCCCAACCTGGCCGGCACACCACGCCAACCTGGAGAGCGCATCACAAACCACCGCTCGCTACGTCGGCCGGCCAGAGGGGGGGGACGTCAGACTCGAAGCAACACGGCGGCTCACCACGACCGACTCGACTGACAGGAGGGGGGGGACGTCAGACTCGAAGCAACACGGCGGCTCACCACGACCGACTCGACTGACAGGAGGGGGGGGGGACGTCAGCGACGGCGGCCATCTTGCGCTATCCAGAAGTGGAGTTTTACTTACTACTGACGGAACTGCAAGTTTAACCCTGCCCTGTGGGAACGAATCTGGCGAAAAGCTCGCAGATAATCAGCTACATATTATCATGCAATAGTTCAGTAATAATTTTTAGCATACTTAGTATTCGCTGGCGACAATTCGCGAATTCGCGCTCTGTATGCCACCTTTTACTTTTGACTTTCTCTCTTATTTTCTTTAGTAATCCGCCTCTACAGCCAAGGCTCTATATTCTCCCTCACCTCCTCACCATCACCCACAAGAAATAAGTGCAGATTATCATTCTTTCATAATGATAAGAATATAGAGAATCCACTTATATCAATTTTCATAACATCTCTTGACATTCAATAATTTACAACAATGACAAATATTTGAATAATATAATAGTATCTACTGCGACATTTATGGAAGATAAATACTTTTTTAGTTTAAGCCTTCGTTTTAAAAAAGATCCCTTTTATCAGATCAGACTGAGTATACAATATATTTTCAAGTAAAGGTAGCATACGAACATTGCTACTTACCATTAATTAGTTGCTACAATATCCACGATTTCGCCGGCTGGCGAAAAATCAGCTCGCATTAGTAAACAAATATCTACCAACTAATTATAGCAACTTTTTCGCCAACTGTCGTTTTTTAATTTTACACATGTTTTTGGATAGATGATGACCATTTTCACATGCGCAGATAGTTTTTACACGAAAATGAACCTTTAAAAATTATCCACAAAATCGCTACCTCGCCAGATAATCTGTTGATATTAGCAAGATGCGTTCCCACAGGGTGGATGCTACTCCTGGGATTCCGCAAGGTACAGTCCTTGCGCCATTCCTTTTTGCTGTCCACATGCAGTCTGTAATTCCTCATTATTCCGAGGCTAGAATGATTAAGTACGCAGATGACATTGTAACATTGTATCCCATCTTGAAGGACTGTAACATGCGAACAGTCATGGACCATGAGATATGTCACGTCTCTCAATGGAGTGCTAGCCACGGCCTCAAATTGAATGAATCCAAGACCAAAGTAATGGCACTTAAGAAAAAGAATTATATTGGCACCAGTTTGCGCGTATTCACTCCTCTCTGTGACGAATTAACAATCCTGGGCGACTGCCATTTATCGTGGAACACACATGCTTCATATGTCTGCCGCAAAGCATCCCAACGTCTATCTATTGCGTTCTTTGAACGTGACTTGGTGTAAGCTTACAAGCACTACATACTCAGTGTAGGTGAGTACTGTAATCCTGTCTTTGAGGTACTGAATGCGACAAACAAGGAGAAACAGGAAAAAAATCGGTGCCATCGTCTCATCTGCGGCCCAACTTGCTATTCAAATGTCTTATTGAACTGAGTCAAAGAAGAGAAAAGCAGGCGATGAAAATCTTCCACTGCATGTTCGACGAGGACCACATCCTGCATGACTTGGTGCCCCCGACATTCACTACGACTAAGAAATTACTGCTTCCAAAGTGTCGCACCGAGAGAAGACTTCGCTCCTTCATTCCAATCTGCACAACAATATAGAATATTTGTACATGATTATCTGACTGTGAATCTGCCTGCGAAATTTACTTGGAACATTATACATAACCGTCTGATTTGTAGTGTTCGATTTCTAATCATCACATTGATCGCTTATTATTATTATTTAGCAAGGGTCCGTGTTACTATGGGGTTCATTTTGAAGATTTATAATGATTTATGACTTAAGATTTTTATATTTTATACTTACCTGCAGATAATATAACTAACCCCATTCTTCACTTTTACCACTTTACTAGGAGGACAATCTGTCTTGCAATTCCTCGGTTGATTTATCAATTTATGTAAAATACTATGCAAAATGTTTCCAATTAACATTGCCAATGAAGACAATAACTTTTTATTTCTTCTACAGATTTTCCAATTCTCATAATTATTTGATAATTATGTACTTAATCCATAGTAAAACGAGCCTTACATGACTTTGTCTGTCACTTCAATTTTCAACGGAGGTATTTTGGCACTACTGAAATATGCTCACAACACCTCCTATAAGTTCATCGGACCCATTTTTCGCCTTTGTACCTCAAATATGTACCCATCCAGAATGCGGACTGCATTTGTTACTTTGGACCTTCATTTGTGCCATTTAAATACGAACTTTATCCAGATTTTATACAGATGTGCATCTTTCTAGCAACTTTCTTTGCATTGCTCTAAATAATTAATTATTTCCCTGTCATATCTGGACAAATCATTTAACTAGAATATGTAAATAGGAAAAGGTGTCTGATAAATTTCGGACCATGGAGTAGGTATATTAGGTAGAGTGGTAACTCCGCATTTATTAAATCCCCAATGCATATACATTTTCGATTTTATTAAATGAACTCGTGGGAGATACAGGTAGTATTGTCACCAAATGTGAAATATGCAAATTTTTGCAGTTTTGCAGAAATTACAACGGTATTGAGTGATCATGATTGCAATGCAGAAGGAATGATGGTATTTCACAGATTCTCATGACTGCCTTGGAGATTTAATGTTTGTTAAATTAGCAATTCGATGGGTTCCTACATGTACTTCTTTCATGCTCAACCTCAAGAGTATTTTCTCAAGCGTGATCATATCACAGGCAACGTGCCACTTGCAGAGCAAACTCACATAATCAAAGACAATGATTTCATTTAACACTGAAAGATATGTAAATGGTTCGACATCACTATTCAGATTCTAGAAATGAAACATCAAATTAGTGAATCATAAATGCCTGTGAAAATTGATCTAAAAACTTGAAATTTCACCCAAGAAATCACGAATGTATCGCGACTTTTTCATGAAGACTTTCATTATGATACAATTCGTGAAATTCTCTTGATAATCAGCTTGATTTCCGCTTAGTTAGGATGCTTATTAGCAAACAGTCATTCCTTATGATATCCAACTTGTTTCATACTACTTATTTAGGAGAGTCATCTCGGTAGTATATAAATTGGCAAAATTTTGACTTTTTTCAAAACTGCTCAAATAATTTTTTGGACCATGGGAACGTAATCTCCGCAAAAAACTGAATCTTTTCATATAAAACTTTTCACTGTATACAGACACTTTTTTGAGTCGACACTCTACCTATATATCCTTACTCTATCTTTCGGACCCTTTCATACCCATAATTACCACTTTGCCTAGCAGTGTAGTGTGGCTACATCATATGCGAATCAATTCACTGCATGTGGCTTTCCTCGAGGTCGAATAGATGACTGGTTCCTGGCACAATCATGAAAAATGACTTGCCAGCGAGGAATCGACCCCATTCAACGGAATATTTACATGGCACGATTGCCAAGGTTGGAGAAGCTCTGTATTCATGACTTTGACGAATAGATGTACAGTACCCTGTGCAACATCTAAATGTGAATGCAACAATCTTTCACTCCACGGTCTCTCTCTCTCTCTCTCTCGTCTTCATTCAATGCGCGTCGCTTTGATGACTAACGACTGGAAGACTGTGAAGATTGTCTTCTGAGTTAACTGCGAGATGCATGATGCAATTACGATGTTTCATGTGGAGCTACAGCATTTCGATTCCACCCTTTATTCAAATAAAGATTTGTGAGCATATGAATAATATTAACCTTTAAATCAATAATCCATTATCTGATACAATTCAATTCGACAGCTGTTCTAATTGACCGAGGAAAGACTACAAAAAAGAAACCAAATTTCACAAGCTATTTTGATAGATATAATAAATCTAATTGCCAAATACATGTACATAATTGAAATATGAAACATCAGGATCTTAACCCTTAGGCCTCAGCCACAATGCGAGCTTTTCCAAGCGTTTCCGAGCAAAGCGAGTTGCAGCAAAAAAAGTAATCATTAAAGCAGTTGTAGACTGCCACACTGCGAGCAAAGCAAACCAATGCTTAATTGCTTACGGACATTACGTTTGCTCGGGACGCTCGTGTTTGCTTTGCTTTCAGTGTGACTGAGGCCTTAGAAAGACAATGTCCAAAAACAAATCCAATGATTTATTGAAGGGAAGTTAAAAAGAGCTAATACTGAGTGTGAACTCCGCGAACAAGAAGAAGAGTATTCAACAAATTATCTGCACTCGTCGCAACATACTCAAGGTGATTCGGTGTAAAGAAGACTGTGGGACTTCCTTCCAGCAGTCAGTCATCATCAAATTTGGAACGCATTCTGCATTTGTATTATTTTTTCCGTATGACTTTGTTCGATAGGCCTCATATCGGTTGATCGTCATGGTTAGCGCGATGAGCGGAGGATGCACACACGATAAGCTATAAGATGCAAATAAAGCTCCAACACTTTATTTTCAATGAGACCTGGCATACAGGATAAGCTATGCGTCATATGCCACAGGCCGTCACACGGTTGAGAATTCTTGGGTGATTATCTTCAATAGAACCGACGCTGTGATATAACGCATCATTCTTAATGCTTATTCCTTATTGTCTTATGAAAACCTATCTCTTCTGCGCGCCTGTATCATTTGTCATGAGAAAAACTATTGTCAAAATGGCTTATGGCTTACGGCTCATAGCTTGTAGAGGATCGTCACGCGACTTGCGAACGGTGGCTTATTCCGTGCGCCTCCGGCCTAAAAAGTTGCTCTTTTACCACACACCAATTGTAGAAAGACATAGGGCATTGTTGTATGAACCATGACAAGTGTAATAGGACGTCTATCGACCGTGGCAATTGTTTGGCGCCTTTTTTTGGTAGCAGACTACGTGTTTCCCGCTGCACGTGCTTCTGGTTTTATTTCAAAATCTTTTCATGGTATTCTAAAGGCCATCTGACAAATTGCTGAACAACAGCCAAATAAGGGGAATCAACTTTTAGCATTTCTATTGCTTACCAGCGTTCACTGTCTATCATTTGAACTCCTCAGCAGATGCAGTGCTTCGCCCAACAAGGGCTCGTCAGTATGAGTCGCAGTGGCCCGAACTGAAACATCTAGAATGTCTATCCTAGAAGTCTGCAGTCTTCGGAAACTCATCGTCAACACGACACGAAGTTTTTCGATTGAAACACGAAAACGACCGAACTCCATCTTTACCGCGACAAGAACATTAAGTCGAACCATCTGCGTCGGACACGAGAGTAACACTAAAATATGCTTTCCAAATAATTCATTTAAAACATGCAAATACTAAATATTGATGTAGGAGACTAATTTAAGAAATTATGAAATACTTTGAATTGGACAAAAACTTCAGTGTTTTAAAAGCTGTAGACGTTTGACCGATCTGATCTAAAAATGCTTATCAAGCTGCTCTAGACTCTTAGACATCGTTTCACGTAAAAAAACCCGCTGCTCAAAATGCACGTTCGGCTGTAATGGAGGTGGCTGGGGCCAGGGGATGGCAGGAATGGAAGTGGCTTGAGTGCTAGGCATGCAAAGTGCTCGGCTCATGCACCACAGAAAGTCCGCACACGGCGCACAGTTAATGCTCATGACTAGGTCAGGTGTTGGTCAACCGTACTGCGTCCACAGCCGAACAATCCCTTTAAGTGCATGCAATAAAGAATGTTTTCTTATCTATCCTTCATCGTCGTGAAATAAAGTGGATTGTAAGTCTTTTAGAACAAGTTGTGTATGTCATCAGATTGGGCGGTATTCATAAAAATGAGATTTTCTCAAAAAGAAGTTCTCGTATTTAAAGCTAAAATATTCTCATACTTAAGATTTTCTCATTTATGTATGCATGAAGTTCTGCTCGGAGTATAAGAAATTATCTTTCAATGCTAAGATATTTGTAGCGGTTGATTGACAGATTTTGTCAACACCTGCAATGAGATCGTGAGTGTTATCACACTTAATGTAAAATAAACGAGAATTTCTTTTTCTCATGCTCCCAGTTTAATACAATCATAAGCGAACTTTTGTTCATGAGCCATTTAAGTAGTAAAATACGAATTCCAACTATACATCACTTTGCATTGCTGTCGTAGTGCTCATTTGTGATTGATCGATCGCGCTGTTTCCATGATGCTTCTTTCGTCTGACGTTTGCCATTTATACGATAGATGCACTTGAGTGAGATGTTTACTGCAAGCATAGAAGAATTATTAGAGAATGAATACCTATCCAGTTTTACTTGAGAAAAGCAACACACCAGAACAGAAATCGAAGAAAGCTGAGGAAATTGCTCAAGTGTGTAAATCTATGACGCAATCGTTGGGTCGACCTTTTGACAAGGAAAAATAATCAAGAAAATAGCAAATTTGAAGATGTGCGTCAAAAATAAGTGACAGAAACAAGACTGGTAACAAACCAATCAATTTGGTGAAGTGGAAGAGAAATCTGCATAATCTTCTTATGCATGACGAAAATCCTACCTTCATGCGCTTAGGAGGAGCTTGCTCAGCTGGATTCGAATCGTCCCTGCAGAATCTTCCTGAACACTCATACTCACTAAAGTCATCGGTGCCGGGGAAAAGGAAGAAGAGAGATCTCGCCGATGAGACTCCAGAGACGAAAACTCTGAATAACACCGAGTTGCGTAGATAAACTATGATTGAACAATTGTCTTACGTCCGTTTAAAGAAGTTTCATATAAGATGTTTGCGAGAATGTCGTAATTAAATCTCGAAGATGATATTATTAAATGTTTATTCTACCGGTTTCGGATAGGAGAAGAACAGCCGCCCTAATCCTTCATCAGGAATAGAAAGAAGGAATGAATAGAATTATTAGAAATGAAAATGAAGGAAATGATACGAAAAAGAAAAGAAATATACAGCTGGTTCATTGAAAATATCTTCAATAGAAATTCTGAAGGAAGTTATTTACTCATAAATTAATTGATCACTGTTTCAGGTCTTGTGGAAAGCTATATGTCCACCACGTTAAAATAGAGAGAACATGTGGTTGCGATGCTGAAAACGTACAGATTATTCCTTTTATCGGAAAGCATATTTCACTAAAGAATGCTGTTACATGTTATTTAACGATTGCAGCCGAAAGTCGAAAACTAAGAATAACACATGAGACATATGCGGACGGGCTAATAAGAGGTAAAAAAGGATTCTTATGCAAGCGTTCACACGATTCAAGAATTTGAATTGATATCTGGAAGCATACTAAATCATCGATCGTGGTTAGCCTAAATTACATGTGCTGTACATGCAGTAGCATGTCTGCTAAATAGGTTCAAATTCTCTGTCTGACATATCAGATAAAAACTTTTTCCTACATTCTTCGACAGAGGAAGTTATTGTAAATATACATATGCGCACATATCTATATTTATGATAGATATTTGGAAAGCATTTTTCTTTTTCTAATTAGTCCTGCGGCTTCTCTTTTAATTCTTACATGTCCTACCCTAAAGCTCAACATGACTGTCAATGAAACCGACTGAAGATATTAGTCATCTGAAGAATTAGTCATCCTTCGACTTCCATAGCATTAATTGATCGGTCTTGAGCGAAGAATTTGTTGCTTATGATTTTATGAGATTTCCTAGCAAGATAATCTTGAAACTCATCTTTATGCATGCCTTTTTCTCATCCTTGAATGACTAAGAATTTCTCTATTTGAAAAATTGCTTATCCGCGTGAGAAATTTCATGCATAAAAAAGATAAGATTATCTCACAAACTTGTGAGAAAAAGATTTTCTCATTTTTATGCATGCGGTCCACTATCTCAAGCTAAAAATTTACAATGAATTAACATGAGTTAACAAGAAATAAAACCCGACTCTACTTCGAAAAAACACGAATACGACACGAATTGCAAGGCTCAACACTGCACGGAATACCATCGCATCCATGTCGTGCAAATGCCACGAACGCAGACCTCCAGATTGCGCAACAGGCTGCTATGCGTTTGCTTATCATGGCTTTGCTGTGCGGCTGATGATCATAAAGACAGCTGAGAGCCACTTCGCCTGGGCACAGAATAGTAAGATGTCCTAAGACTTGAACGACTTGAACACAAACTTTCCTTGGCAGCCATCTGAGGACATCTTTTTAATCTCTGCCCAGGCGAACAGGCACTCTGTGCGGCTGATATGTTTATCATCCTCACAATATTCCTCATTTACTTCAGCTGTACGAGTACAATAAGTAGGCCCAAGAATGATGCAGATATAGCAATTTTCCCTTGTTATATGTAATTTTTAAATTATCAATCTGTAATCTATTAATAATCTCATATGTCACTGTAATGAGAAGATCATGACATAAAATCGAAGGAAGACAATGAGAGAACAACTCTCTCTCTCTCTAAAAATCTTTTGCTCAAGAAAACAAGAACCAATCGCTTCCCGACGCCTCCGTTCCAGCCACTTACTCTATGATTCCAGCCCTACAAGAGATAAGTTCTCAGAACGTCTGCGACTGAAAATATGGAAGTGATTGTTCCTTGTTTTTCTATAAATGCTTGGGGATAATATGAATGGAGAGATTTAGGGTCATCTACTCTATATTATCTGTTCTATCTGACTTTTACAGAACAACATGTATCTTGACTTCACATCTTAACCATGCCTGAAATGTACTCCGAAACTGTGCTGATTCTCATTTTTTCTTACAATATATATGATTTATTATTATTGTTATCATATCGCATTTGTTTCTTCCTCACACTATGGAAAAATTGACTAAGTAAGCCACCGGCGCTGTGGCCTTGTGGTAGAGTGTTCGCTCTGCGTCCGGGAGACCTTGGTTCAAATCTTGGTCGGGTCAAACCTAAGACTTTTAAAATAGGTACACTCTGCATTCTTGCTAAACACTCAGCACGAAAAAGAATGAGAGTGGCAAATGGCAACTCGGCCACATGGAAGAAAGGCTCCGTGCCTAATGTGCTTCCGAGTATAAACAACGTTCATTTATTTTTATTTAAGTTAGAGTGGAACTCTGAGAAATCAATCAATTGGTGCTGCAATAATTATATGTTGCTTCATTAGTCTAAGAATGATGATTAATCAATTGATTGAGACAATAAAGTTGGATTATTAATTGATACAATCGTGAGCTATCAATAATTGAAATGTTTCTTGCATACGCCATAGTAAGAAGATAAATACAGTGAGCGTGTCAAAAGAAATATGACTACTGCGCATTTTCTTAACTTGACAGTTACTTTGATGATAGGAAGATATTGCAATCGTAAGACTATTTCCAACTGCAACCCTTTCAAATTATCGAAATACAGTAATACAGTCAAAAATGCATGCATCTTTGCCATGAAGTATGCTTCAGTTATCATTTGATTTGATCAATTGACTTGTGAAATTGAAAACAGATCGTGCAGCGATAAGTTGCTCTGAAATCCACTTCCGATATTGTATTTCGCGCCTTGATTTGACTTTTATCTTTGATTTATTGATTTAAATATACTTTCCATCGTCCTTGTTAAAACAAGCTCAGAGTCCACGCAATGTTTACTCAAATCCGATAAAAAATAACTACAAAAACTCCTCTTAAAGTCAAAAATTATTGTTGTCAATGGATTAGAGGTCATGGTTTGTCTGAAGATTCCTGTTTTGATTACGTCATGCAAAACTCATTTTGAAGTATGACTCTATCGAGAAATATTGTCAACAATTTCACGCATGAGTGATCTCAAAATAAAATCAGTCGGAAGGTATTGAAGTCATTCGATGCAAGGATACATAGCAATAAATTACAAAGCAGACTTTGACAGTAAATGTTATGTAATCTTGCAATGCAAAACGGTTGGTGGATCAGGTTCCAGAATGCTCAATATACCCGCGTTTTTTGCGGTTTACCTACCACGATTCATGTCAGAACTATTTGACCTTTTGCTCACTATCTTCTTAAAACGAACAGGAATGTATCGTAGCGATTTAATAATGAATGACTGTTTAAAAGTTTGTGGCAGGAACTTTATCAAATTCCATTTATTGTTGCATCTGTACTTGAAATTTATTTCATTGCATTCTGAATTTCTGAATAGAATTCAGCTACAGAAACGAATCGTGACAAAATGAGACATTGTTGATGCCAAAGATTTAACTCAACTTCATGTAGATGACGGTTTTTTTATTTGTCATAAAAACAACTTTAAATTCTGCAATATTCAATGATTACAAGATTTTAGGTTATTTGAGAATTAATTTAGTATGAGAAATTATGCATTCATGTGCATGCAGCAAGCGTATTCACGCTTCAAAATAAGATTAGATCGCTCTGACTCTAACTGAAGATAAATCGTCAGATCACTTTCACGCGACTATTAATGGGTGCCAATCAGCCTTGGAACGAATGCAGTGCGTCTTATGTTGTAAATTCATGTTCATTTCTGTAAATTCTAAAGCGCATGCACGCTTATAAGTATTGAAATATGTATTTAATAAATACATTTGAAATAGCCAAGCACTTTCATATCATCATTCATAAAGCAGATGAAGGATGAATCTTCACAATACCAGTAATGGAGGTATTAAGTCACGAAAATATCAAAATGATTTTTAAGTTCATGGCCCAAATGCACTTCTTTCACATGATGCTTTTTCCCCTAAATGTTTAATGGTTGACGTGGATTCCGGACGGATTAAGTTTTCTCATTATCACATTTTTGCAAGAATTTCATTAAAAAAGACAATGATGTCAGGATGAGACCTTAAAGGCGAAAAGGTGTGGAATTTTAATCATGACACGTACTAATATTCTATTTAAATAATGTGCGTGATCTTAGCATTATATCTCGCAGCGAAGGCAGCAATGCTTTTTGGAGTGCTTATATTTGCATTTTTCCAAATACAGGCGCGAATCCAAAATTCAAGGATTTGTCTAATCGATGGATTCGCGTGAATCCCAATACGTTACCGCATACATTTCATGTCTTTCTTCAATGCAATGTGACAATGATTTTCATTTTCTTGAAATACGACTGCTTGTTATCTGCATTTCATCGATAAAGAACAGGCGTCGATAGTAGATAAGCACACATTAGCAGATATTTTTGATCAAGTTGATTTGAATTAGAGATGCATGTTAATGGATTACGACATTTACAACACATTTAACTTAAGATCACTTTTATATTATGAATGACTAAGCTATCCAGGTAATCTACTAAATCAAAATACAATTTAATGTGATTGCAGCCTGCAGATACAGGCTTGCGATCCGGCGCGTTGCCCTTGAAGTAGAGATGGAGAGACCTGGCTTCAATACTTGGCCGCGTAGAATCGTAGACCAGTGGTTGCACAACCAGGGGTCCCTGGACCCCTGCGGTATCCGAATAGTGATTTTGGGGTCCGAACGAGGATTGCATACAATCGAGCTTGGGTTCTAGACATCCTGTGAAAACAAAAATCTTTACATTTCATTATTCCTTCAAAAGCCGTGAGAAAGGAAATCTTCTTGGTTTCCATCGACTTGGTGAGGAAGTGGAAAGTGCAATGGAGACAAAATTCCTCCACTTCTTCAGCAAATCATCATCGAGCATTTGAAAGAGCTGCAAGATTCATTTGATTGTTATTTTGTCGTTGCCAAGTTGAATAATGGCGAGTGGATCAAAGATGCGCTACGATTCAATATTCGCAAGATGCTCGATGAATTCCCCAGAAAGAATATTATACTTATACTTGAGTTGAGTACAAGCAGTGCAATGAATTTCTCATTTTCTCCTGGGGAGACTGCAGCTACAATTAAAGAATTCTGGTCAGACATCCTACTTCATTTCCTCAGCTTGCAAAGTCAGCGTTGGAGAAGATCATTCTTTTGTGACAACGTACCTATGTGAAGCTGAGTTCTCCACCCCGCTCACGATAAAGTCGGAGAAAAGAAACCGGTTCAATGTAGCATCTGACTTCCGAGTAAGCTTAATTTGTACATTACATTGCCGCACTTTGATAATATTTGCAAGAATCTACAACAGCAGAAGTCACACTGAGTGAAACTGATGTGATTGAGTATATCTGCTTGAAATTAAGTTTTGTGTTTGAGTTCTGTTTATAATATAATGTATGCGCAAAAAAACTTTCGTTCTTCAACTAAATGTTACTAAAGGTTACTATTGGGAGGGGATTCGACACTTCATTTTTGATAAAAGGGGAAGGTCGGAGGCCATAAAGGTTTGGGAAACACTGCCTGGATTAAAGGTTCAAGATACTCTGAACTGCTGAGTAACATTCAGCACAAAAGAGTGAGAGTAGGATAAATGAAACTAGATCGCAAAGGGGAAATGTGCTTATCTAATGTGCTTCCCAATATCAGCAAGGTTTACATATGTTTTGTATATTGATTTATTTATATTGACAAGAAATGTTATTGTCAATTGTACATGTCCAAAAACTTCACACAATTGACCATCACAACTACGTCGTGCAAGAAAGCCAATTAATCCTTGCGAATTTTTAGGAGATGCCCTGAAGCATGATGGAAGACATTTTCAAAGTTCAATAAAGGTGCTTCCCAGCCCTGGCTCCAACAATCAACGAGTGATGTAGATCTATAAATTGAAATATATTTCAGGAAGAATGAAATAATTAAGCTGAAACTTTTGCATGATCAATCAACTTCGAGATGAAATGAGAAGAGACCATTTTATTTCTTCAAACCTTTTTAATTGAGAAGGTGGAGGATGCTTCACTTTGGCTCAAAATTCTTTAAATTTATAGTATTTTGTATCTAGCAAGAAGTATCTGTGTGCAATCAACGTAAGACACAAATGTGAGAACCATTTGATGATCACCATGCTATGTCATTTATGTGGTCTCATCTGTGCTTTTCATCCACCAACGTCATGATGACGCTGAAGGAATTCAATTCAAATTAAATCTTACATATTACTATCGACTTTAATAATGACTTTGCCATCATTTCCAGCTTTGTGTTAATTTCACTTCAATATTCATTTCTAGATGCAACAATTATATTGAAATCTTTGGCTTTGCAACACAACTAAAGAATATTATATATTCTTTAGGATTTATCATTGTTTTTTTGCTCTCCCAAAACTGCTTTAATATTTTATACTTATGCATTCCATCGAATATTTATTTTATTGTCGGGGCATTACATCACAATGTGTGCCACAAATCCCTTGCATTTTTAAACTAAAATATCTCAGCTCTTAAAACCTTATTGAAGTCAATGAATTTACAAATGGCATTAACTTTTCTAAAATTCACACACTTCCATTCATTTATCAAAAGCAAGTCTTTACAAAGCCGTAATCGACGAAAATCATGTTTGGGAATTTGTCGGTTATGGCACGTTTCAATTCATGAACAGTTGGACATTTTTCGGATGTTAGTTCAAGCTTTATTATTACCAGTGCCTAATATAGCATGGTCACATGAATGAAGGCTACAAGTGGATGTTTTGTTAAGAACATTTGTCACACTGTCACACAATTTGACTCACGGGTCACGGTTATCATTTGGTAAATATTGAATGTTTGCATTTTTTAATGGTCTGTCTTTCAAGTAATTGCTTGTCTTATTATATTCTGAAATACTTCGTTTCAAATGTATTAAAATACATCTGCATGCTGTAGATGCCTCGTGAAATACATCCAAATGGGAAGAAAAACAATACTGGAAATATCAAGCTTCAAGTGCTGCGGACTTGTGACCCTAAGTTAGAACTGTAGATGTGACTTACTACCTAGAACCCTTTAGATGCCATTCTGTAATTATAAATTTTTTCTATGATTTTTTAGAAGTTAGGAGAGACTCAGTGACAACAACGAATAATAATCCATAGTTGTACAGTATACTGCATGTTATTCCCAGTTGAGTATTTTTATTACCATTGACGATATATTCGTCGTCGAGAATTGCCTCTGACTGAGCGCCTAACTTTGTTAGATCTTTTATATGTTAGGATGCATGCAGCAGATAATGAAGTACATGTACAGTGTATATAGGGACTGCAGTCGCGTGATATTATAAAGCACCGTTTTCAAACCTTATAAAAATATCTATCGATAGTAAGCTGACAACGAAATGCAGCCACTTGAAATAAATTGTCGGACGGACAAAGTAGAATTTTTAATTTTTCTACTTGTTTCGAGCCAATTTACATCCAAATTTAGAAAAATAGCTAGTTAGTCGTGAATCCAGTTTCCAGACCAGAAACTGGCCAAGATGAATCCTATTACCATGATTAAAACAATATGTATATTTCATATTGCTTTTGTCCGCCACTTTGAATTTCGGACATCTTTCTAAACATAACAGATCAATAAGTTATTACTTACATTAGTTAAACGATATGCACATTGCCCCAAAACAGGAAAGGGTAAGCTGCTACCTGCAACTGTGATTAAAGATAGTGACATTATTAATTATTATTGACCGCCATCTTTTGTCTCTGCACGAAAGCTTGCACTCTAAAGGATGTAATTGTTTACGTGAATACTATCACTTGAAGAAGGATGGAAACTGAATGTCCTGTATATACCGTATGTCGGATGAACACAATTTTATCCATTGCATTTAAACAATGCCTGCTAACTTAACTAACACACTTAAATGCACAACAAATTCTCAATATTGCTTCAGGTGTTATATTTATACATTATCTGTCTCACAGATGATTATCAACTGCTCTCAACTGAATTACATCATGAAATCTAATACCAAAAAATAGGATGCAAAGTATCCATCCGACACAATAATTACTTCATAAGTCAATTTCAAATCATCGCAGTGACAAAAGAAAATTATCTAAAGCCAAATCAACATGAGTTTCTAGAGCTATATACGAAATGCACTTTTGGGAAATGAATTAGGAATGAAAATAGACGCAAGCATTATTTTTTTCTTTGAAAATGCAACTTCATTATAACTGGGCCATGGATGCAATTGTAACCTGCTTTCAATATTTACATGGTGGCCACCATATATAAATCCAACTTTTCGCATCTGTTCAAGTTAATTGGACAAGAATCATAGAAATTGATAACAATAAAACCTCTAGAATGGAAATGAAGTTTCATGCAATACACAATAGTGGCACAAAGATCGCACGCATTTTCACTTAGATACACTTTTCAACGGCTGTTTCATTGGGTTAGAATCAGTCACATGTGTAATTCTAAGCTTTTCATTGGTCATTCATGCCCCAACTTAGTTCCCCCGGATGTGCCGCGACCTTGAGTCAATTTCCATACTAGTCAACTTCAGATAAACAATCTATTTCTATGACAAGAATGGAAACCCCCAGGGGCGGCTGCAAAGAGATGACGCGACCTTCAGTCAACTTCAGATAAGCAATTTATTTCTGTAGCACACACCAACCAAGACTGCATTGACCATAGAAATCCGACACTCTATATTAATAAAGTACTACACCATTTCCAGATTTATTTCAGGAAAAATGAGATATATTTCAGAATTATGAAATGTTTTTCAGAATCCATAAATTGCTTTTCAGAAAAATGAAAAGTATTTCGAATTTAGTTAATTGTATTTCAAAAAGATAATATGTATTTAAGAAATAGTCATATACATTCCAGAAGCGTGAAATGTTTTTCAAAAGATTTTACTTTAATTTCAGATCCGTGAAATATATTTCCTATTTCATCAGTTGTATTTCAGATACATGATTTGTATTTCAGAAATCATGAAATATAATTGAGAAAACGTGAATAATATTTCAGAAGTGTGATTTGTTATTCAAGAGATGTTATTTATATTTCAGATCGGTAAAATTTGTTCCATCTTGCATTAGTTGTTTTTCAGATGCAATATTTGAAATTCAGAAATTGCAAAATATAATTGAGGAACTGAAAGTTGAATTTCAAAAACGCTAGATGTAGTTCAGTTGACATGAGATGTTTTTCATAAATGTGAAATGAATATAATCATCTCTTAACTTCATTTCAAAATTGTAAATTATATTTCAGATGCAGCTACTTGAATTTCAGAAATGTAAAATGTATTTAAGGAGCTGTTTGATGTTATTCAGAATTGGAATATGTATTTAAGAAAGCGTCAGATGTTTTTCAGTACTATAAAAAGTATTTGAGCAAGAGTAAATTGTGATTCAGATGACGTAAAATGTATTTCAGAAAGCCTTAAATGCATTTCAGAAGGCATCAAAAGGATTTTGCAGAGCGTTACATGTATTTCAGAAAGCGTTGAATGTGTTTCAGAAATGTTTCAATGTTGTTGTTGTTGTCATAATCAAAGCAAAAACTCATGACTTGAATATAATACATCTCTCAGACCAATGACACTGAAAAAGTAACCGTTGAACAATGTACAAATATTTGCTGGCAGAAGCATACCGTGTGTCTGTTACTATGAATCTCCAAGATAACTGCTGCGGCTGCGCGCCAGACGTCGATTTAGGAAAGCCAGTGGTTTGGTGCATACCTTTGTTCTTCACCTCCACGACGAGTCCTGTCTGCCACCCATGTTAGAATCCCCAGTCCCGCTGTCCCATTATGTCGAGATGAGATAGAAGAGAGAGGAGGAAGTGGAAAGTAAGATATACGTGAAGACTATGGAGAAGGATAGGCGGTCATCGTAGCCAAAACTTTTGCTTATTCATAAAGAAAACTAAAATCATTAAAATCATCAATATCATTTAAAAAATAAACTTATTTTACACATTTACATTATTGACTTAGTCTATGTATGTGTGTATACTAGGCTTATAAGCGATTTTTGTAATTATTTCGTGTAGTCACACCCTCCTAAATATCATCACATGTAACTTTGTATACACCAGGGAAAACTCATTTTCGACATCAATTATCCTTATGGAAAGTTACTAATGTCATACTACGTGTCCGCTTACTTAGAGATAAGTGTACTGTCTGAATTCTTTTTGATACTTATAAACTTTACAGTCCTACATTTTCTGTGTACTGAAAAAGTAAATGATAAATAACTATTTTGTTACTGACTATGGCAATTGCAATTGCATGCATTGTTTGTTGCATTTCTATTATTTCATTGCATCGATAAGAAGTTGTAAAGCTTAGCCTACAAATGCCTTAGTAGTCTATTTGACATTGAATATAATCCACCTACCAGTGTACTTAGTAAATATTCACGATTGCCATCAATTTTCTGCGTATATAAAATCATTTTGATGAAATAATTTACAATAAATCGCTTCTCAACAAGAATCTATATGTTGATCATATAACAAAAAACGACCACCTAAAGTATATCAAACTTCAGTCGATTCTCCTGCCTTATAGCATCATTTTATATTGATAAATCAACAGATAGCTGCGCGTCTTGGTGGATTTGAAACACCGACCTTTGGCATTCTAGGCCAACGCTCTACCAACTGAGATATCATACTATCATAATTATAAGCCACGCACCATTCGAGAGCTTAAGCTCTCATCTTTTCGATGTGCTATTATACATTTGTGCTCTTCATTGTTTAGATTGACAGAGGTCAAATTGTGAAAATCGCCTCTTTTAGATAACTAGAATTTTCAATGTAAAAACATGTGAGCATGACAATGAATCAGGCACAAGGTGAAAGGGTTTTTTCTGAGCATTATTTTGATGTATTGTTCGTCGAAATCGTTATACTTTAACGGAGGTTGCGATGTCCTATATCTATTGCACAATTTTCTGCCTCTGTTAATTTCTAAAAAGTTGTTTACATCTTTTGGCGCTAACAAGATCATTTTCATGCCTAATATGTATGGTGTGTAGGCGTCTGCTTTGCACACCCATACTAATGTGGTGGACAAATGCCTAGATAAGTTGTTTACAAACAAGATTTCTATTCAGTTCCGAATTCATCTTATGTCATGATGAGTCGGAGCTTATGAGTGTTTTTTGAAGGGCAAATAGTCCGAGAGCTACTGACATTTTCTTCCCAATATCGCGCACGAGCTTCTTGTTACATTTTATTTGTAGATTGTTAGTTAAAAACGAGAAAACAGTCGTCGTGCAAGACACGGAGGGTCAAACATTCAAAATTCCATTATGTAGATCCAAGTGTTTCCGATCTTGGCACACTTGATAAAGTAAATATCCAACACTCATTTAATAGCTCAAAATGAGATTTGTCATCTTCATGATGATGATGATGGCACTTTTAATGCAAATTTCTACCGCAGCAGGTGGAAATGCGACATTGCTGTTAGAAGCTCGCAACGCTGATTTGCCGCTTAAGTTAATGAAAGCGTCATGACAACAATTTTTACTGTTACAGATAAACAAACCCATTTTCCAGCTCACAAAATGACGTGATGCTCACAGAATTACTTCTGGGTACAACACGTTTTCAGTATTTTTATTCTTCTTACTAAGATCTAGCAATATTGACTTAGATCGGTGCTTGACTGAGCAGTTTAAATTGCTATCAACAAACAACTGTTGTCTATTACATAATCCTAACTTGCGCAAAGCGAAAAGTCGGATTTTTATGGATAAGTATGTCGATTGAAATAAATACTGAAAGATAGGGTTTTATTGAATAAATATTGGACCCATTCATAGCAGATCACGATTAGAGTTGATTTGACGAGATGAAATGGCATGCTAGAAGCTAAAACTGACCTAGAATGACCGAAATACATCATTCACCTAAATTATACGGATACCATCTACTCTTGTCGGAATACAATTTTTAAAAAAGAAGTAAAAATTAAAGTTGAAATAAGAATTGCCCATCTCAAATTCACAATGTGATGCATAATTCGCGAAGTCATTAAATAAAACGGGCTGCACCTGCATGTAAATGAAATTCTGTGAACATCACATGATTTTGTGGGCTGGAAAATGGGTTTGTTTATCTATAACAGTAAAAATTGTTGTCATGACGCTTTCATTAACTTAAGCGGCAAATCAGCGTTGCGAGCTTCTAACAGCAATGTCGCATTTCCACCTGCTGCGGTAGAAATTTGCATTAAAAGTGCCATCATCATCATCATGAAGATGACAAATCTCATTTTGAGCTATTAAATGAGTGTTGGATATTTACTTTATCAAGTGTGCCAAGATCGGAAACACTTGGATCTACATAAGCGAATGGAATTTTGGGATCTTGCAAGGTGACTGGAAGAGCAGCTTAAGACTTGCCGTTTTACTGATGCTGGGTGGCAATCCACAAATTAATGCAACAAGAAGCTTGTGCGCGATATTAGGAAAAAATATCAGTATCACTCATAATAAAAACTTCTGCTCTTATCATATTGGTTGTGTGGTTGTTGTGGAACGTGCCGAAAGCAGGCGTACTAAAGACCAACTTCCACAGATGGAGGACTAATATTTTACCTTTCCATTTGACAGTGCCTGTGAATCAAGGAGGTGGAAGATTGTTGATTTGGGCTGTAATATGGATGAATGACCTAATTGAACTCCATATCCAAGGGTACCACATGAATTCCGATGGATATGTGAATGTTTTGCAAAGGCACATTCTTTCATTGTCCTTCCAATTGGATTATCATTTCTCCGACTGGATTTACATGCACGACAACGCCACTTGTCACAGTTGTGTAACCAATTCATTCAAAACTCAAGCCGGCAAGCGAGATTTAAAATGGCCAGGTTGCTCACCAGAGAGAACTATAAGTGGATATATCTCAAATTGAAATAACCTATTCTTAAATATTAACTGCAAATCTGAAATATAAATGATGATTTAGCAAATATACATGTACATCGTCTTTTCTAGAATTCTGAAATATAGATGATTTAAAATTAATTACAAATGATCATTTCTGAAATATAAAGTCGGTTTCATAATTAAGAATGAAATAAATTTAAATATAAATGTTGCATTCCCAAATACAGATGATATAAACAGACACAAAAAATTCTCTGAAATTAAAGTGTTGATATCAAAAATATCAATGTTTCAATCTGAAATATAAACTTGAAATGCTGAAATAAATCTACTGGATTCTTGAATATAGCTGCAGAGTTCTGTAATTAAGATGGAAATGGCGTAGTATGTTTCAGTAATTTGCTTCTTCTAATGGTCTAGACATCGCACATAGTCGACCGGTTGAAATTGCCATCAACAAACAGCTGCTTGTCCAAAGTAGTCTCACTAGTTTAAGCAAGCCGAAAGTCTGATTTCTATGGTCTTGACAGTCGATGATGATGACGATGACGATTATTATTAAAATGTCAACTATCTAGAAGGCTTCAATGTCAATTCGTAAAACTTAAGAACACGGGAAGATTCACACAATTAAAACACGATAAGCTGCGCGAATGAATAACATGTGAATCAGATGACTTGAAAATTTTAACCAAATCTTGAAATAAGCAATCGGATGGCAGGCTGTTACACATGCGAGAAGAACAAAAGGATAGCCGCTTTGCGTTAATTTAAGTCTACAACCGTCTGCTTTTTTATGCAGAGCGGAGTCGAGATCGGTAGGGGAGGTCACGTGCTCTCAAAAGTAAGACCAGCAGCCGGAGCCGCCCGGAATCGTGATAGCAGGTTGGAGCCGGAGCCGACAAAAAATGCCACGGCTCCGGCTCCGGCCATGCATGAATTTAAATTCAGTCACTTTGCGAGAAAAAGTGATATTTGACAGTATAGCTGAAGCGAATGCAAGCGTGTCATTGCTATTGGCAATCATTGTAGACCTCCCAAAGCCTGCTGGCCTTCATCTCCACGGCCCCAATACATAATCTACTGCGAATCATTTATCTAGATTTCAAAGGTCATCGCAGACTGTCTTGAGATTGTGTTTCAGCCGAAAGAGCTACTGTCGAGCGAAAAGCTCTTGGCGAACAATACAGATGCATTCTCGCCTCAAAATTAATGCACTTATTAGTAAAGCATATTAATTATTGGTTCATTATAATTCTTCCCTTGAAAATGCAAGGTTATTTGTTTATAAGTGCCTAACTTTCAATAAAATACTCAGAAGGAGTATTCAAATCAGGGTTGGCCGGTAAAAGCCACCCTGGTTTTTAACACCTGATAAAAACCACCAGCTTTTGTAACTTTTTTTCGGCTAAAACTAGCTAAAACTGGCTAAAACTATTTTTCCAGCATTACTACTATTTTTTTGGGTATATGCAAAGGGATCATCGTCACTCTTTACTTTAAATGAACGTTAGTTATAATAAGTTCATTTTACTTTTTATCCTTCGATAAACATTTAGGCCTGTATTTTCACAATTTACACCTTATCAATATCATATTTTAATCAAGAATATGTTCCAACTATAAGTGTAAGAGCATGAATTATTATAAAAAATATTGTTATAAAACTCCTCTGCATTCTTTAAAGCGTGCACGTGAACACCATAAATGTTTGTCCCTCTCAGATTCTATTAACAATGATAAATTTTGCAGCTTATTGGAAATGTTCTTTTGTAGAGATTGTAACTGAAACTGTTCAGACATACAGCATACCCCACTTTATCAAGATTGCTGCTGCTAACTATGTTATTTAATTATTATTTGTTCTTCCAAATCATGATTTTCCGCTCCAGTCACAAGCATTAGTGCATTTAGTACCGTATGTTTCTAAAAAAGTAGAAATACATTCTAAGTGCTTGATTTGGGAGCTGAGATTTTCCTGTTCAGAGGCCTTTTGATAGAGTGTTCTCTCTACGTTCCGAGACCTCGGTACAAATGTAGATCTGATGAAACCTAAACTACTATCAAAATACACTCTGCATTCTTGCTGACCATTCAACACGAAGAATGACAGTGGGATTATTGAAGCTCGTCCACATGAAGAAACGAGTTTGCTCAATTTTTTCTATGTATGTATTTTTTTTTTTTTTTTTTTTATTTATTTTTTTTTTTTTTGATTTACGAAAACATTCTCTGACTGACCAAAAGATGATTGATGATAATATATCGAAGTGTCTAACAACTTCTCTTACATTAACTAAAGGGCCAAAATGATGCTGAAGTCGTCATTTGTTCTAAAGGCACAAGAAAATGCAGAGCAGTCGTAAACAAAGACAAAATCGCATGTTGTTCGTAATAAAAACATACCACATGGTTCTATCAAAGAATAAATGTCATGTTTTGCAAGATAAGAGTTCCAATCTGCAAACGCGCTTGCATAGTAATACTCAAACTACAACTTGCTGTCGATCATTTCGGGAACAAATAGACTGATTTTTCGGAGTTTTAGTTTTAGCCGGTTTTTACCAGTTTTTACCGGGTTTTTACCAATTAGTGGCAAAAACCAGTTTTAGTCGGCAAAAATCCAACCCTGATTCAAGTACTTCTGACGAAGTGTTTTTGACATAAAAAGGATTTTGGTTCAATTTGGAAATATAGGATGGCGGCCAACAGGAGGTTCTTCATCATATCGGATCAGAAGGCAGTGATTGTACTCTCCTTTTTATTTTATGCCAAAATAAGAAAATTGAGGTAAAACTATTTACCTCAATAGAACTAAAAAAATAAAACTAAATAGTTGTACCTCAATTTTCTTATTTTGGCATAAAATAAAAAGGAGAGTACAATCACTGCCTTCTGATCCGATACAATTTGGAAATATCCAATTATTTCACTTGATTGATGAATGACCAGCTAATAGCTGAATTTTCTCGTTCGACCGGCAGCATGAACGAGGCTAAAAATTGGGCTTTCCGAGAATGCAGTGCACCCTATCCATGGCTGCCACGAATCTGCGCATCTGCCGAGCTCTGCTCGGTCCTGCTATTATCAGGTATTATCAAAATACATATGTAAATCCAAGTGGATGATGATTCAAATCTTGAGAACACTATGGACGATGTGTCTGACTTAAATACTTCTATTTATTAATAGCACCTCGCTCTAGAAGAATGAAATTTTTGCAGTCAACTTACTAAACACGAAGATCGGTCGTGGTAGGGACCAAATCAGAGACTTTAATTAGTCCTTTAAAAGCAGAAAATTTTCATGGCTCCCTCTGGACTCATGTCTCATAAAAACGTCTGAATTAGGAACCACCAGCCAAGTCATTAGTCATAATTTTTAGCATGGAAAACTTGTGCTGATTTTCTATCCTACATGTCCTCATGCAGGATGCATGCGAAAATATATTTAGAGACAGTGCAGTAAGTTTCAGCTAAAACTTGATCAAATTCTGTGTTTGACGACAATAAGCGATTTGATAAATCAAAATGTGTCAGCTTCTTAAGCAAAGAAAGTGGTGCATGAACATTTACTAAAGTTACTTCTCACTTAATCACAGAAATGCAGACGTGATTTTACCGAAAGCCCTAGTCTCCTTCCCTTTGCTTTTATATGTGCTTTCTTTGTTCTTGTACAAGAAGAGGCACCGGGTAGACCTCGGCATACCTGCAGTATCGTAGTAGCAACAGGGTACACGTACATATACATCATTCTGTAAAAACCTCACTTTCGGTCATGTGTTGGTGGCGTGGCTATGTGTTGAAGGTTCTTGAGTCGGAGCCGGAGCCGTGGCAACAGGACCACGGCTCCGATGCCCTGAGTAAGACAGGACAGATACATGAACACATTTAGGTGCCTGTGGGCCAATGTGGCAAAGCGAAGATCAATGTGATGCAGTATGAATAACCAGCCCATATCTTTCGCGGCTGTTGAAATATTTCCCAAAAAAGGGATGTTGTGGACGAAACGAGCTGCAGCATTGATCACGCTTTAAAGGCGGTGTAAGGTGACTTCCGTGCTCGCCCCTATTAGTAAAGATGATAAGTCTAATGCCGTGCAAATCGATTGTAGTTTACTCAGATCTAAACTTTTATTCCACGAACAATCGCTGATATGTACAGTATATCGTTCTGAATTTGCGCATCTACTTCTCTTTGAAATACATTGCACCACTGGGACTTTGTTCAGATTTTAATGCCTGAAGATACTTCTCGTGCTTAAATACAGAAGCAAGAGTGCATACTTCGTCTATCGCATACTTCCACTAATATTTCAAAATCTACCGGTTAAAAATAATAATGGCTTACATAAAGGGTGCCAAATAAAACTTAGCTAGATTATAGAGAGCATACTCAAACGTTCGATTTTATCAAAAAAACTATTGTAATCTGCACAAGTACATGTATTTGCAAAATTGCATGACTGTATTGTGTATACAGCAACATATTTGGGCAAGTGATGCAGTTTCCACAACTTCGTAACTGTCGTTCATTGAGCCCTATGCACTCACCACATCGACGTATGAATGATTACACATTTTCAAACATTAGTGAAAATGTTCGTCTCAATTTTGATTCCCATTCGATGGCTATGCAGATTGTTTGGTCCGTATCAATAAACCTTGACGACAACCCGGAAGGAAACATTACACAGTCAAGTCCGATCATATCAACAGTCGGGTTCCCTCAACATCCTCGTCGACCAACCTACCGACCTTCCACATTGGTATCAAGAATCTCTGTGGCAGCACGCCTGCAATGGAGATCTGATACATTTTCACAACATTTATTCACAATTATTCACAAGCTCGATTTCCTCGATGTGAACGACTCCAAATTACTCAATATAACAAGAAATACATACATGTATGTATCAGAATGTGTCTTAATTCGTAGCTTTGTCTTGCTTCGCCTTCTTAGTCGTGCCTCGTCCGGTAAGTTTTCAAAAGAAATTTGCTGATTTCTTTGGCGAAGTAATATTGTTTCCTCAATACAAGCGACTCCAAATCACTCAATATACCGAGAACTCAATTCAGAGTTTTATCTAATGTGGGTCATTTATATATTTTACTTATCTTTGTGGCAACCAGTATTACCAGAGTAATGGGCGCGAGACCAAAATTGTAACGGTTCAGTCGATGTAATATCCAATACCTTATTGAAAATCAACTTCAGCCGCAGTGCTTGAGAGATAGCAGCAACAATCTACGATTATCACACATGGATTTTGATCTATTCAGTCATCACTTGCACTTTTAGAGATTGGTTGTAGCAAAAAGATGCTGCATCAATTCACACCAAAGAGCAAATATGAGCCCAATTATTTACACAGCAATACAGATAGAACATTTTCATTGTAGCTGTTACCTTGAAACATCTATTGCTGGTATTCAAGATTAAAAAAATCACATGCTTTAATTAAATACCATAACTTTTGAGCTAGCTGATTTATTCTTAACATTTTGAGCTCAATTCCACTGGAAAGTTCTGACAATCCCAGGAATACCTACAGATGACTTGGGATTCTTAGGCTAACTTCGAAATTGCAGGTTATCTCAGTCTTATCAATAGCCAATCAATCTATTAATGAAATGCACCAAGGGTTCTTTGAAACTGATATTGACAAAAAAACACCGAATCACAAAAATCCAATAAAGGGCATTTGATGCGTTATACAATGCACGTTTAAGAATGAACGAACAAAATAGCCAACATTTGGAGAAACATTCAATACATCAACATAATGCATTCAACTGATTCATTACAGATAATCAATAGAGGTATTGAGCTCATTGAACAAATAAACCGACAGCTGGGAAAGCCTTGCTATTGTAAATATCACCCCACGCCTTCTCAATATCATTTTCAACACAACAGCCAATGCACAATTCTGGACTGATTATCACTCCACCAGCTAGAAGTGCTTTGTCGGATGGGCATTGCTTGGGATTGGCTTCAATATTGGCGTTAAGCAAGAAGACATCGCTTGGATCGATGGCTTCGTCATCGCTGGCTCAATTGCACGTTTGCAACCAAGCAATAGCCCACAGCTTCTCACCATCACTTTCAAGAGTGATTTGCAACACTACAGAATGGGAGTACCTCTGAAATAGCTCACGCCATCAATTCATGTTTTTATCAATTTTTGTTCACTGGAAATTGTGTGGAACAAGTCGGCAGGACGACGAAACGTCGAGTTTCAAAGTGTTTTATTTCAATACTAGTAAGGCCCCGGACTTCGTCTAGGATTTATATGCATAAGTATGTTAAATTAAGACAGTGCACATTGTATGTATGCACATTGTTGCATATCAAGTTTACCAACTCATTCGCCTACACTGATTGGCTGTCTTACCATTTAGATCGCGTTCTCATTGGCTGTTGCTGAATCCGTCGTGAAACATTAGAATCAATGAGACGCATGTCTAGCGAGGCAATTTTTTAAAGCAAATGAGGAGTTCATTTGTAAATTTAATGTAGTTACTTGTGTAACTAATATTTTTTCGGTAAAAATTTACACAAAAGTCTACTTTTCTCTGTAATTATGATACTTAGGGAAATGAGACCGGGCGGTTTTAACTACAAATTTTTTGTTCTATTAAATGGTAGTATCATATTGGCGTAAAGTTTCATGGTTTAGGAGGAGTTCGTCGGCGTTTTGCTTTTTATATATAAGATATAAAGTCGTAATTTGGGAGAGAACTTCTGTTTTCATATTTTTCAACAAATGTCCAACCTCCCGTGTGAGACAATAAATTATATCAAAGCCATTTCACCTTAAATGCATCTATGTACTTTCGGCCCACACATTCTCATTTTCATCCTCTAGACGGCGTCAATGCAAGGCAGCCAGCATTGACCTGAGAGGCATCTCATGTAATTGTCTCATTTTCGCCATTTTTAGAATTCTACAACATTTTCTTCTCAACATGAATTCTCAAAAACAAAAATAGTCTAAACAACAGCCACTTTCAGCCCACACCTTCTCATGATCACTCTCTTAATGGTGCTACAACACAACAGCCAACAGACAACTCTGACCTGATAAGCAACTCATGCAATCATCTCACGTTTTCACCAAGTCATGAACTTTGTGACATTTTCATCCCAACATAACCTTACATTGTCAGCAAAAGGGCATTCTACCTCAAATGCAATCAACTCGAGTCCACTCCTTCTCATGATCATTCTCTGAGCGGTGCTACAGAATAACAGACAACTCTGACAGAGCTTTAAAAACAATTCATTGAATCGTCTCATGTTTTCACCAATTTTTGAATTTTTTAATTATTTCACCACTGCACAGCTTGTGAAGCGTCAGCAAAACCTAAAGGATTCTGCCTCAAATGAATTCACTTTCGGCCCACACCTTCTCATTATAATTCTCAAACCGGCGCTACAAAGCGATAATCAACAGGCAACCATGACCTGAGAAACCTTACCTTGACGGGGTTTCTGTGCAGACCTTGACGGACCAAGTGTCGTCAACCTCTGCCGGTCGATCGCGTGTTGTCGCCAGTGCTGGTTGCAGTGTTGGACCAGCTCATGGTCCCACCGTCTTGGAGGTCTCCCATGTTGTCTGGAGCTAATTCTTGGATGCCACTCAGTTATTCTCCGGGTCCATCTTCCGTCTGGCTTGCGCATTGTGTGACCAGTCCATTGCCATTTGATGGTTAATATAGCGTCCTTCAACTTCGTCTGATCCCAGAACCACTCGTTCGTTTTGCGATCGCGGAGTGTTATGCCTAGCATAATGCGTTCCATACATCGTTGGGCCACTGCTAACTTGGACATGGCTACGACGTGGTCGGAACACAATCATCTCCCTTTGAATGCTTCTAAATGTTGTATAATGGATTCTGTCACTAAGCGTAATTTTCCTTTACAACCTATCTCTATCTCCCTCGGTTGTGTTCATAAGACTGTCTCCAGCTGTAAATTGCTTGGCATCACGTTCAATAGCGATCTGAAATGGAATCACCATGTCAATGATATTGTTTCAAAGGCCTCAAGACGTATGTACATTTTGTATACTTTGCGAAGATGCGGTTGCCCACCAAATGTATTGCTATCAGTTTACATTTGTTACATTCGTTATATTGTATTATACGAGTATGCCAACTCTGTGTTTTGCAACATGCCTCATTACCTTACTAAGAAAATTGTATTATTATTTATTACCCTATAAGAAAATCGTTTATTCGGTTTGTTAGACCTCTGTAGCTTCTTGATGTTTCTCTTTTATATCGCTTATTTCTCGATTTGCCAGATTTTACGGGCGGTGTGTGTATTTCTCATTTTATGCAAGCGAATGTTAAAGTGGAGCAAATAAAGTATATTATTATGGCTGTTGCTGTTGTTGTCCATGTCTCTGCGCCGTACATCATTGCTGATAGAATGCACTGGTTGAAAGCTTCAGTCATTAATCATTGTGGAATGGAACGATTTCTCATTAGGTTGCCGAACTTTGCGAACACTGCCCAACCAGCCCTTATCCTATTATTTATTTCGGAAGTATTATCTCTGCTTGCATTCACTATCTGACAAAGGTATCTGTGATGCTGTACATTTTCTAGTGTGACATTTCCGATGGTGATGGCTACCTGTTGTGCATGCTCATTAAACATCAACTTCGTTTTTGTAGGATGTGTCCTGAGACCGGCTTTTGTGCCTTGGTTGTGGAGGTCTTCAGCAAAACTAATCATTCAGTCATTTTGAAACTAATCTCATACATTTAGTCTCCTACTGACACCAATTCTTTTGTACCTGAAGATGATTGCCGGCTAGCAGTCGAAAAATTTTTTACATGTATATAAGAACAATAATGATAACATCATAAAATACTCCTGAATCTTTCCAACTACAAAGCTGAAAATGACAAGTCAGAACCTCTTTTAAACAACCTCTAAGTCACTCTTCCTCAATTGCAGCCAATCATGGCCCACAACTTCTCACTATCATTCTCTGCGCAACACGCCTACCAACAGGCAACTCTGACAAGATAAGGAACTCACGAACTGTCTCATGATTTCGCCAATGTTCGAAAGTTACAGAATTTCTTGTCAAAATAGCTTTTCATCGTGCAGCAAAACCTTCGTGATACTGCTCCAATTACAACCATTCTTGACCCACACCTTCTCATGATGACTATCTAAACGTTGTTGCAGCATAGCAGCCAATGGGCAACTCTGATCTCAGAAGCAACTCACGCAACATCTAATGTTCTCGCCAATGTTTTAAAAAAAATTAATGCCTGCTTAAGTTTTCTCTGCAGGAAAACCTATTTGATATTACTAAAGCAAAATCACAAAATCACGCAGCCTTTGCTGACGGCAAAGGGCATGTAGCGAACAAGGAGCTTAAATTCGTTGATGAAAACATGAGATGTTCGCGTGAGTTGTTTCTCTGGTCGGTGTTGCCCTTTGACTGTTGCGTTGCATCACCATTTAGAAATGAATACCAGAAGATGTGGGTGAGCCAGGTATGTCAGCAATTGAGGCTGAATCACTTAGGTTTTCCTGTGGGGTAAAGGTTAGTACGCATTTCACGAAGAAAATTTTGTAGAATTCTTAAATTGGCATCTCTCTGGGGCCTGTTTCATAAAATTAAGCTGTCTGATATGTATCAGTGACATTTTCAGCAGTGAAATATAAAGCACTGCTTTAAATTGCGTTTCATAAAAATTAATTTTCCGACTGAAGATTAAGCAGTCTAAATTAATCAGTGATACATATAGCGTTTCATAAAGATTTCGGACTGATGAAAACACTGATATATATCAGTGTGATTGAGTGATTAAAACAATTGTGGATAATTCTTCGTAAATAAAATAATTTTTGACAGCATAGAGTAAATATACAGGTAGAGTGTCGACTTAAAAAGTATCTGTATACAGTGAAAATTTTTATATGAAAAGATTCAGTTTTTTTCGGAGATTACATTCCTGCGGTCCAAAACATTATTTGAGCAGTTTTGAAAAACCTCAATATTTGCCAATTTAATTACTACCGACATGACTACCCGTTGTAAGTAGTATGAAACAAGTTGGATATCAAAAGGAATGAATATTCGCTAACAAGCATCGCAACTAAGCGGAAATTGTGCTGATGATCAAGAAAATGTAATGAACGGCATTATAATGGAAGTCTTCATAAAAAGTTGAGATTTTATTGTGCTGTCGTGGCTGAAATTTCATATTTTTGATTCAATTTTCATCGGCATGAATTTATGATTGAGTAAATTCATGTTTCATTTCTTGAATCTGAATAGTGATGTGCACCCATTTACAGCTTTCAAAGGTAATGAAAATCATTGTCTTTGATTCTGCTATTTTGCTCTACCAGCTGCTTGAGATAAGATCACGCTTAAAAAGATTCTCTTGTGGTTCAGCATGAAAGCAATGGGGTCATCGAGTTGCTAATTTAACAAACATTACCGCTCCGAGGCTGTCATGACACGGACAATCTGTAAAATAATCTCATTTCCATCTGCTTTAAACTATCATAATCAGTCAATTCCGTGGTAATTGCTTCAAACTGCATAAATGTGCATGTCTCACATTTGGAGACAATTCCAACTGTATTCACCTCGAGTTCATTTGATAAAATCGAAAGTGTATACACATTGGAGATTTAATAAATGCGGAGTTTCCACTGTACCTAATATACCTACTCTATGTTTGACAGTAATTGAAATAATAATTAGAGAAGTCAATCTGAGGCAAATGGTGGAATATTTGAGAATCTTTTTTTCTAGCTGTCATCGATGTATGTAAAAGTCAATACCTCAACGTCTTTTACTATTGAAATGATTTCATGACATGCCGTACCTCATTACACGAAAGAAATCGAAGCCCTCAAAGCAACCCTTTATAATTTTGCTGTTACCGGACGTTTTATCGTCACAGCATTGCCACTTTTCAAAGGAAGAATTTTTCAATAAACAGTATCCAAATTTGCCATTCTGACAAATAGTTTGTTACTGACCGTAAAATTGAAAATCAAAAGCCGTTTTCCCATTTTTAAGTTGCATTTGCAATCATTTCTCCGATATTTTAAGTTTCTATAACTTTCTTGATGATCATTCACAGATTTAGCAACCTCAAGAGGTTGATAGAAATTTTCACATTTCTATCAGTGAATTTCCATATTTTCAATTTTCGCGCGCTACTGATACTTCTTTGTGAAACGCAATTCTTTTCCAGACTGCTTAAAATACTGATTTTAAGCAGTGTGGAACTGATATAAATCACTGCTTAATATTAGGTTTTGTGAAACGCTGTTAATTTCGACTGCTTTAAATCACTGATTTAAATCACTGCTTTATATTTATTTTAAGAAACGCAAAAATTTTCCACACTGATAAAAATGCTGATATAAAGCAGTGATATATTTTATGAAATAGGCCCCTGGTCAGAGTTCCCGGTCAGCTGGTTTGTTGTAGCGCCTTTTAGAGAAGGAACATGAGAAAATGTGGGCCAGGAATGGTTGCAATTGAAACAGATTCACTAAGGTCTTGCTGCACGGTGTGAAGTGTGAAAAATGCATATACGGTTGGAAATATAAAGTGAGAATCACGGCTTCTCGACGAATTTGGTTTCATGCACACTGAGCAACTGTTATCTGAAATCTCAGACTAGCAGAAGTTAGGCATGGCGTGCAAGACAATGACCGTTTGCATTGTCATAAAAACAAGACGTTTTTTGGTCAACTGGAAAGGAAAACTAAACTGAGATTCACGTACTAGTCCGGCAGCCAGAACGAGTTTCTGCTGGGAACACGGCCGAAAATGAGACTTTCAGAGAATAATCTAAACCCTAGGATCACTACGAATTTGCGCGTCTGCCAAGTTCTAAATGGTTCCTCTAGCTTCTTGTCAGATGGAATCAAAGAAAACACATGCAAATCCATTGGGACGCAGATTGAAGTTTTTGGTGAAAGTGAAATTTTCACTTTTTTCTCTTATAAAATGAAAAGTACGAGTACTGAGCCTAGAGCCATAATTTTTGACATGAAATGTCTTCAGGTCATTTCCTATCATGCTCATGTAACCCTGTCTATGAAACTAAGCACTTTCAATTTTGGCAAGCACAAACATTTTTTACCAATTTTATTCACATTGTCACATACATGCCGATCAGAATATGATAATCAAAACAAAAAAAATTTTGTTTATTTCCGAAACGACATACACATGGTCTCTTACGCTTACAACTTTTACCGCGCTTGAGAACTAAAAACATCTAGGAAGACTACATTATATATTACAACAGAAGAACGTCACGATCCAACCCTCCTGGAGCCCTAGAGTGAACATTATGGAGAGTGATAACGTTAGTAGAGTGGCTCCAGGAAGGTTGGAACGTATACGTACCAAGAAAGAGAAGCACCACGTGAAATGGGGTCCGCTGGTTGCAAGGCTGAAGGTATGTAAATCACCCGCATAGCTTTCCTTTGTATCATTGCTTTGAGCCAAAAAAGTTTTTCTGAAGATTTTGCTAAAGACAGGAGGGGCTTGACATCTGTAACCAAAAGGTCTCCTGGATTGGCCAGTATGGCGGCACGTATTAAGGCTTGCAATTCATTGCCAAATTGATGATGTCTGTCTGTGTGAAAAAATCATGCTTGATTACCTTGAATAATTGCTTGAGTGTTTGGAGTAGCGTCGGTGAACCATACTTTTTGAATTCACCCAGGGAGGATGTATTGTGTTGTCCACATTTGACAAAGTTTGTTCCAATTTTTGATAATTTTACCGAAAGTCCATTTTAGTGGTGCGTAGAGAGCTGTTGTAATCGAACAAAGAAATGTCATATAGCCGAGTACTTGTGGAGTAAGACCATTGCGTTGTAAGTATAATTTGAGTTTGGGCAGTTGCTCTTGGTGCTTTTTCGCCAGGATTCTCGTTCTGTTTGTCAAGTTTAACTGCAGTCCCAGGTAAGTAAGTTTGGTTGTTGGTACCAGCAGCGACTTTTTTCGGTTGATCACGAAGTTGATTCCCTTGAGTCGTTGAAGCAGTTGGGCCTTGGCTTTTGGAATATTACGTTTGCTTGTTACTGGGATGATATCGTCCAAGTGAACCCATATGAAAGTCTTTGAATCACGTATTGGTTTGATGATTTCATTCATTACCGATTGAAGGAAGGCCGGACTAGTTGAGAGTCCCATTGGAAGGCGGCAGAAATTGTAGTAGCTGTTTTTGAATTTGAATCTTGAGAGGAATCTTGATTTCTTGTGTAATGGCAATGAGTGAAAAGCATGTTTGAGGTCGATTCTTATTCCTCGCAAATGAGGTCGCCATTGAAAAGCTGGAAGAACTTGTACGATAGGGGCTAATGCAAGTTTCTTTTTCTGAATGTGTGGAGTAAGATGACTATAATCAATTAAAAGTGTCGAGTCACCTTGAGGCTTTGCAGTTAAGAACGGGTACGAAAGAAACGGGCCCCGATGATGAGTTCGTTCAATAATATTGTTTTCGAGCAAGTTTTGTATCATTTTCTCCAGAATTTCTTCTTCTTCTTTTGTGTACTTCAATTTGTGTCCCCTTGAGCTTGTGCAGTTGACATAGGTTTGAAATCCTTGTTGTATTCCCTTGCAATGTCGGCCATAGTCTTGTTCAGTTGCTTGAGGTACATTGAAATCGCCGTTGAACTGAGGAGGAGTTTGAGCAACAGGAAAAAGCTCTTCACCAGAAGACCAGAGGACTCGAGGAACTTCGGAATAATCAGTAGTATCCGAAGCCTCAGAAGTAAGTCAGTCTTCTGCAGGCGTGACCGAGCTGGCCGGAGACGGGTTGTCTCTAATAGGTATCCATGCTGGATCTGACTCAGGTAAAGCAAGGAAGTCGAGGGCAGATTGTATTGAGACTTGTGAAGTGGCCCTTGAGAGGGCAGTTTCCGGAGATGAGGCAGGCGTCAATAATGGTGGTGTCGGAATACTGGGATCGAGATTGTTAAGCCAGTCTTGAAGGTGCTGTGTCACCTGTTGTTGGAGGATTTCTGGTGTTATTTCGGGCATATCCTCTGCCGCGTCCTCTTCTTCCTCTTCCTCGGTTGTAAGGTCCAAATCCACCTCGTGGTGCTGGAGTCTGTGTGGGGTCCGGCGGAGTAGCATGGAGTCCGAGGGATTGTGCGTCCTTGAAGGCTGCCAGCTTGAGTGCATAGGGCCGTCCAAATCTGCCTGCGGCTCGGAGGAAGTCAAGGCGATCGGCTGCCAATTGGTGGATGTCATGGATAGACTCTGTGTTGAGGATCTGTCTGAGGAGATCCACCTCGCGTTTATCTCTGGCGGTCCAGTGCCTGCAATCGTTGTCTGAAAGGTTGGCCTGCGCTGCGGAGCCCGATCTCGAGCCGTCTAATTGTCTCCTCCACAGGAGCCTCTGCCATCGGGTATCCACTGCTGTAGGGAGTTGGCGCGAAGTCACTATCTTCTAGATTGAACAAAGGTGCAATTTGTTCTGGCCCTTGAGAGTGCTGTTTACGGATACGTAAAGCAGTAACGGCGATATGTGAGGTAGTTGGCGCGGTATCTTTAACTGGTGACTGAGAGAGGCGTATTAGGAGTGTCCGTTGTACTCTGAGATCGCGAGAGAGGAAGACGCAGCTTTCGATAACTGTCCAAGGGAAAACCCTGCATTCGAGGGTCGGAAAAATAGAGCCACTTGGATCGAAGCTGGTCCGTAAGAGGGCCGTTTGCGGATTTTGTTTATTTCCGAAACGACATACACATGGTCTCTTACGCTTACAACTTTTACCGCGCTTGAGGAAATGACCTCATGATGTTCCATGTAAAGAATTATGGCTCTAGGATTAGTACTTTTCACTTTATAAGAGAAAACAGTGAAAATTTCACTTCAACCAAAAAATGCAATCTGCGTCCCATTGGATTTACATGTGTTTTTCTTTGATCCCGTCTGACAAGAAGAGGAACTAACTAGAACTCAGAAGACGTGCAGATCCATAGTAGCCATCGGGTGTACATCATTCTGTGAAAGTTTCGTTCACGGCTTGATCCTCTGCAGAAACTCTAGGTTCTACGTTGCAAGAAATATGCACGTACCCTTACACATTTGGCATAAACACGCTCTGCGTCCGCATTTTAACGTCCGCACCCTTTTTACTGTACCTTCACGGCATGGTGAGGATAAGGCTTTTGAAACGCTTTGGGGACATTCGTCGAAGATAACACATGTAAGTTGAGTGAGACTGGCAGTAGGAAGATCTCGTTGTCTTACTCGCCTTCCCACTTCATCCAACAGATGCTCCATGGGATTCAAGTCAAGACTATACGTGTTGGTCAAACGATCTTTCGAATTCCAAACAACTCGTGGCAGTCGCGAACAACTTGTGTGAGAGGAATATTGTCGCCCTGTAGATGCCAGGCTGTTCCTCGTGGTCCATGGAAGCAAATGATTAGCCAGGATCTGGTGGCAGCGCTGACCATTGAAAGTGCATGGAAGGATGACTGAGGGTGACTTGCCGTCGCAGCAGATGCCTCTCCACACCACAGCAGTCGAATACCAAATCGTGGCGAAGAACCTTCCCTCGATAGCGGTGAACTCTCATTCTTCCGTCCATAAGCCTCAAAGTACACCGAGATTCGTCGATAGAGATTAACTATGTGGTTCCTTGAAGTGGCAGCAACTCACTGCCCATCTGTCGATGCTGTGATGTGAGTAAAGATAATGCGAGAAGTAACCCGTTCACTCCATTTAGCAGACAGTTTAACAATTGGATGGACGGGGTTTCTCCTAGACGTCACTTGACTCGCGCGGATTTCGAATGCGGACATTCCAACAAGCCATGTCATTCCACATGTCCATCCTGCGCAAATCATGTTCGCTATCGGTGCAAAGTGTCGAATCGCCGATAATAAAGTTAACCCTGCCTCCATTAACCCAATAAACGGACGACGGCCAGTGTCTCATCTCCTTGTTGTGACAGCGCAAATCATAGAATAAGTATATTAGGTACAGTAGCAACTCAGTATTAGTTTAATCCCCACTGTGTACACACTTCCGCTTTTATTAAATGAACTCGAGTTGAATCCAATGAGAAATAAATCCCAAATGTGGGACATGAAAACCTTTGCAGTTTTGAAGAAATTACCACGGAATTGACTGATCATGATAGCAATACAGAAGCAAAAATCCTCCGTGTCAGGACAGACTTGGAGGGGCAATGTTTGTTAAATTAACACTTCGGAGGTTTCTATTACTTTCATGCACAACTTGTGAAGATGAAGCGAAAATATTTCTAGGCATAAAGCAAGCTATCTTCTCTTATTGTTACAATTTATCGCAATCGTTTGATAGTGATGGCGAACAAATGATGCGCGCCCAGTTGTTCTACAGGATTTTACAACCTGGTGATGAAAGATTTGTCCAAGAATGGCTTCATTCTTAGTTTCTCAAGTTTGCCCTTTCTGCACCCGAGAGAATTATCTGATGGCAGATCATGCCGTTGAATGTCCAGAGGAAGCTCATAGAATCCACAGAGATGACCGCATGTGTGATGCTGTTTACTAAATGGCTCAATCCGCCGCATTAGCACCTCGCAAAGATGCTAAATTCCGGATTGTCAATCTCTCCCTTCGGATGTGTTTCTCCCAAGCTGTAGTGGAGGCAAACCAGCTGCCATCAACTCTACGGTGGTCTCTTCTTTCCAGGGACAATTTGTACGAGCAACTGCTAACGAACAAGGCCATGTCCTCAAAGCAGTGGAAGAGAGGAAAATCGTCTTTACCAGGATAAGTTATCTCAGATGTGGATCGATTTTCTTCCGTCACCCGTTGAGGTGACTGTTGGATGGTCAGCAGACCACTCTCTAAAACTCCTGTCCGCCTTGGCGCCTCTCTCCGACAGACATACTTGTGTGTCCCACTATCTGCAATGAATTTCAATTATCCTAACGAAAGGGAATGCTGCTTTGTGGAGTCGTCGCCATCAAGCTTTCTCCTCCTATAATGACTGAATTTTATCATTTGTTTTATTGCTTCCATTATTTTAAAAATTATTTGTCTCCGTTTATCTTCCTTTTATGGAAAATTACAATGTTGCATGTTCTCTCATAATATAAAAATCTGTGTACCCAGAGACGAGTGCATTTCAACCGGTCATTCTCGTACTTGCTACTTGCAGTTCACTGCCAGGATTTCCAAACATCAAGTATCAATAAAAGTAGGTATTTACAGAAGATTCTTCAGAATCCACGACTGACAGAAGGTTCGGTTCCGTCAATGGCCGGAGGCACACACGATATGGCATAAGTCGCAAATAGAGTTCCAACACTTAAGCTTCAATGAGATCTGGCATGCAGAATGGGCCATACGCCGCAAGCCAAAAATCGCCCGCTGATTACGGAAGCACAGAGGACAAGCCATCAGCCATTATCCATCACCAATTTGAGAATCCTTGGGCGATGAACTTCAATGAGACCAACGCTGCGATATAAGGCGTTATTTTTTATGCTTACGCTTTATGGTTTCACAAAAGTTACAAAATATCATACATTGTCTTCTTTAGCCTGCTTGTATTGTCTGTCACGAGAAAAGTATTGTCAAAATGACTCATTGCTTATGGCTTATGACTTATCGGTGATGGTTTATGACTTATAGCATATTCTGTGTGCCTCCGGTCTATTGAACGCTTTACTTTGGCATAGTAGAAGTTCTTATTGTTATAAAATGATCATGTAGTGACAAGCATGTACTCAATCGATTTGTATTTTTGATTGTATGGCGGTTCTCTTAAACCCTATATAAATCATCTTCTCGATGAAACAAAAACGCTTTTGGTGTGAAGGAATTTCTCTACATATGCGGAGTATAGTGAAAATCAGCAAAGAAATTTATGGAAAATTTCCAATGAATTAAAATTTTTAAATAAAATTTCCAATTTCGCCACCAGTATTCCGATAAACGAGTAAAATTGACATGCCATAGATATTCATCAAGCTCATGCAAACGACAAACGTAAATAAAAGCAATATTTACAGACTAGAAGAACAAGAATTGCATTCAAAGAGATTTCAATTCAAGGACTTTACAGATGTGTATTAAAGGATAGGGTCAGAAGTTCTAATATGCATCGATTCCAAAACCAGACATTTGTGATAGTTTTCAACACTGCTATGCAAAACATCCAATTCAACAAACGTATTTGACCAAGGATGGGAGCTAGTGAAATGGTCATGCACAGCAGAGAAGAAATGCGTGTTCATTAATGCGAGAATTGATGCGTCGCTTAGTTTGTCCGATTTGATGTAATTTTGATCCAAGAGGCAACATCTTATTTGTATACAACATTTTTAATGCTGCACAAATGTGAACGAGCACATATTGCACAAAACTTACAATCAGGATTGCACTGTTCTCTTTCCTTTGTAGGGTGAAAAATCTTCAGTCGTTTGCCTCCATCAAACCATAGTTCGATTAACTCCACAACACCTGTGTAGGCGTCTGAAGAAAGCAAAATATTTCCTCGTAGACTCCTCATCAACCCAAGGACATTTGAGGAAAATCCTACGATGTGAAGGATCAGTGCTCTCATCATTTTGAGGTAAAGTACTTATTCTTGCTTGAAACATTGAGAATTGAAACATTAAGTTTCTCCGATGAATCTGCTATCGAGATTTAATCAGATCAAATGAATATTGCTTGTAGGTGGTGGTAATTGAACGGCTACATGCGCGAGTGAGTTCACCCAGCAATGCTGCTCTGTTCGTATTGTCCTTCTTTTTTTACTTATATATTTGTAACTAGTCTGTAAATATTGCTTTTAGATACTTTTTGGCGCCTGCACGATCTTGAAGAATATCTACGGCATGTTAATTTTACTCGTTTATCGGAATACTGGCGGCGATTTTCTTAGCTTGTCATTTAAATCACGCACGAGTAAAGTGCATGCCGAAGCGTCGCGTTCTGTATACTAAATTTGTATCCGAGAGCGTTTTTACAAATTTCTTTGCTAATTTTCAGAAAAACTTTTTGTTATGATTGACCCTACTCATAAGTTGAAAACTGTTCATGTTAATTTCCAAACTCGACACCATTTCGACTTGCCATCTTTGAATGAGGACAAAGTAATAAAACCAAGCTTTGACCACCTTGAATTTTTATGCAGAAATGAGTCCAGAAACCCTTGGGCATGGCCCATAAACTGAATTGCAAAACCCCTCTGCGAATCAAGAACCGCCTGCAAAAATTGAGTTTGGCAGTGCTTCACGACTTAACATCAAGAGCTCTACGTTATTATGGAGAAGAAGCTCAGACTTCTTGTCAGGATACTGCAGAGTTTATCGAAATATTCATGAAATTGTCATCTATAATGAACATCCGGACAAACTACTTTAGGTACCCACACGATAAGTCCATTGCAAAATCTGGTCGCTTCAAAAACTGATCCTCACCTGACGTTTGTTGAAAGGATCCTTTGTTTGTCTCAGAAAGTGATCTTACAAGAGAAGTATTTGCGGCAATGACGCACATGTGTAAAGCTCTTCCTTTATTGAGCAGTATTTCAATGCAACTAATCTCCAATTTCAAAGTGATGTTCTTGAATTAAGATTTGGTTGGTGTAGGCAGCTCTCAGGAGAAAATTGTTGCTTAAGTGTCCGACAAATACCCCAAAAATGAAAAAATAAAAATTATTTTAATTTAAAGTATGGCGAACTCTCATCATGCTTAAACTCAACCGATTCAATTTCCACACAAGTTGCAGATCTCAGCAACATTTATATGTATAAGCTTTAATCAAATTGAGAAACTAGAAAGCTCAGGTCTTGACATTCTATGCTATCTGGATATTGTGAACGAAGAATTAGTCGACTAATTGGCAGAAATGCATGTCGATACTGCGTTCTGATAAAATGTTATATGCCTTAACTTACAGAAGTCTTCAATCAATCCTCAATTTTTTTCGCCTTTATGGAAATGAATGAAGGTGGTCTCATGTATCCCTCCGATTGCGTTTGGGCTATTGCTTGTATTTCATATATAACATTTTTCTCAGATAATTGATAATCATGCCTGGTGTGTGATTTTTTCTCAAGACCAAATCATAGAGGCTTAAGTGTTTAGCATCTTGATACAAGAAGATGCTAAAAGTTGCTATCTTCTCAAATGAATCGCATTAAGTTTCTTCTAAGGTGATTTTTTGTTTATTTAACACAATGTGCAATTAAAAACATACTCGTAAATGAATCTGTTAATGAAACTGCAATCAAAAAAGATTAAGGAGTTCTTATCCTCCTAAAAACGAAACTTCCTGAAGTTACAGATATCGTATTTTGAGTGTCTTATTATAGGGGATATAGTACCGTAAATGATCATTATACACTGTAAATCATTAAGTCCTATTTTAGCTCGAATCTGAGCACTGAGCGAAAGAGTGCCATAATTACCGAACTGAAATTCACAGAAGTACTAAAATTATTATTTAGTACTAATATGATGAAATATCAATAAAGGACGCTGCACGAACCAAATTCAGTGAGTCAGTGTACAGCTGCAGTAGACAACGCGCACTTCGCACTTGATAATAGATTTTTTTGTCTAGTATTCCCGGCTGAGAGTGCATTGTCGATTGTGTGATGAATAACAAGTGTGGGAAGGCTAGCACGGCGCCAATCAGGCAGTCAACATAGTTGCTAATAGTTCCTGCGCCAAAATCGTCACTCGTGTCACTTCTGTCTCAGGTAACGAATGTTCACAACTGGCAATGACGGTTTATTTTGTCCCTGCATACGTGGGTACAGTTGAACAAGAAATGATCCTGCAAACCAACCAGTGACATTTCATTGTTCCTCTTAATGAACCTAAGACATCAACGTGGATCAAAGGCATCCTCCCCGACTGTGCTTTGAGTCATGTCAGCGTCTACCATCTCTCCTACTGTAATTTGAGTCATGTCAGCGGTTGCCATCCACTCCAACTGCTCTATGAGTCCTGCCAACCTTCGCCATCCTTCTCCGCGACTGTGCCTTGAGTCCTGTCAACGCTTGCCATCATCGATGTGCTTTGAGTTCTACCAACGCTCACCAACCTCACTCGCTATGAGTCTTGTGCATGTTTTATTAATCCAAATGCATGTGTGTTTTATTGCGAAAGCAGTTCATAGATGGATATGCATGATATGTCATTATGCATATGATACATATTATGTGATATAGCAAGTTAGATATGCCGTAATGATATTGTGGAGGCGCTTGCCCCATGCAACTCATTACATGAATACTAAAATGAATACGAAATAAGTACTGTGCTTTCGAACCCAAAGAGTTCAAAAATGAGTACTAATATTCTCGAACTCAAAGAGTGCTAAATTCAGGGTCGTAGTTAGCACTCAGGTTCAGTACTCTTTCTAATGCTCATTTGGGACTTTATGAATAACAGTCTAAGGGAGATACCGTAAATGATGAATTACAGGGAATATATGCCGGCTCATGTAGAGGGACTTCCAACAAGTTAGTCTACTTCTTGCAGTTTATACATAGAATTGACAAATATGTCATAATTCCATGTAATATTAAACTTGCAATAGGATATACTTTGGCCTCTTAGTTGTATGAGTATTCTGCTGCTAGCCCTCATGAGTCAAAGATATCTCTAGCGTCGTCCATGGGAAACGTAATGCACGAATTTTTATTTTAACTTTCTCGCTGCAATGATACGCCTTGTAAATCAGGGTTTTGACAGGCCATCTGCAGTTCGATGCCCGCAGAGAAAATATATCATACAATGCATGCAAATAAGATGCAGTAGTAAAATGTGCGCTGTATTGACACATGATGAAGCCGATCTCGTTGAGAAGCAGTGGAGAACATTGCATATTTCTATAGCTGGTGGAAACATGAGTTGATTGCGTGAGTTGTTTCTCATGCAGGACTTACCGTTGTCTGTTGCTTCGTAGTACCGTTAAGAGAGCGATCAGGAGAGCGTTGTGCAAATAGCTTGTTGCGATGAAATATTTGTAAAATTCTAAAATTGGTGAAGATATGAGATGATTGCGTGTAGGAGTTACACATTAGCTCTACTTAGAACGTTGTGCTGACGGTGTAAGCTAGCCTGTTGCGATCAAAAATTTTTAAAATTCTAAAATTGGTGAAAATATGATATGATTGCGTCAGTTGCTTCTCAGGTCAGAGCTGTCTGTTGGTTGTTATTTTGTAGCGCCGCTCAGAGAATGATCATGAGAATGTGTGGGCCGAAGTTGGTTGCATTTGAAGCAGAATTCCCTGGGGTTTGATGACGCTGTAAAGCTTGCGATGAAAAACTTGCAAAATTATAAGCAAAATTCTTAAATAGGTGAAAACAAGAGATGATTGCGTCAGCTGTTTCTCAGGTAAAAATTGCCCGTTGGCTGTTGTGTCTAATTCCGCTTAGAGAGTGATGATGAAAAGGCGTGGTCCAAGGTTTGGTTGCAATTTAGGCAGAGGCACTAAAATTTTCCTGTTAGGTGAAGCTACTCGCGCATACCTAGCGTTAAAGGTACACCTATGGGGGGAGGGGTAACTGTAGTTCATTATTGGCTGATTTGTTTTTGTGTCATTGTGAGTTTGGTTTTATGAAGTCACTGTTTTCGGATAAAAAGTTTGGACTAGCTAGACTGTTGTCGAACACCACACGCTACATAGATGATATCTGTTTGTTCAACTATAAACATTGCGATATTTTGTTAACTAGAATTTATCCCCCTGATTTGAAAGCAGATAGAAATGGGACCAATAACACGTCCGTTGAATACCTTGATGTTAAGTTGAATGTTGATCATGATGGATTGCACACCTCCGTTTTCATAAAGTGGAACGATTTTCTTTTAATGTTATAACATTTACTTTTATATTATAATATTTGTCTTCTTCCTCTTCATATCGGTGCGAATGTATTTGCCAGTCAAGTTTTGAGGTATCTAAGAACTTGTTCGCATCTACAGTATGCCATTGTTAAAGTAAAAAGTATCGCTTTTAAAAAAAATTCGCTGAAAAATTACTTTTGATATTTTCGTGAAGCGTGGTTATAAAGCTTGTAGACTGATTAAGTGTATGGAGCAGTGTTTTTGAGCGGGTCGAAATTCCGCTTTCGCTCGCTCATCGCTCATTTGCTCATAATCGCCCAGTCACTCGCTCACCGCTCAAAATCATGAAAAAATGCCGCTCGCTCGCTCATTTCTCGATAATACCCTCCTTAATTCTACAAACTTTTTTTATGATCAGAGCTAATTCCATGCTTTAAATCAAATAGATACCTTTTATAGGCGTTGAAAGGAAATTCATCATTTCATTTTAGTTGAAATTTGAAACACACGATGAAACAATGTAAACCATCATACCAATGCATTAAATTAGCTATTGCACAAAATTAGTTGAAGCAATATATTTTGATGAACATAGCCACAGACTTCTTTTGACATGTGTAGAGATGGGCAATAATCTAAATTTAATCCTACATGCTGATCACATGAATCAGTGCATACAATTCTTGGCGTAATACTTGGACAAAATTCGCTAGGTGCGTTAAGAAACTATGTAATGCGTTGACAATTGAAAATGAACTTATTTGAAATCGTGACAAAATAATGTAGATAATTCCTAAAAGGAGCTAAAGATGACATGCGTGACTTATGAGTGACTGAGTAATCAATAAATGCAAGAAATCTGCTATAAATAAAATCGCTTGATAAATGAAATTGCTGGTTTATGTAAAACAGCAAATGCTGTACCCAAGAGGACCTGAGACATCGGCGCCAGCCGTCACTGAGACTTCGGCCCACTAAGCTCAGTATCTGTCAAGATGGTTGGTCCGCAGCAGCTCGTTGCGACCAGGTCCTACTTCCTTTTCTACCTTTGTACTCTTCTTTTTGGTGATCTTCACACTTAAACACCGTTCCGGTGCGTGTAGCATAATCTCTGCGAAACCAAATCATAGCCAGAGAGGACACGGCGAAGATTGGCATGTCACACAGATGACACTGAGGGTCGGTTCGGATTGCTCAACGTGTCAGATTAGCAGGGGTATACATAGCATTTGAACGAACGGTCTGAACGGTACTTTTCTCATTTCTCTGATGAACGAATTATCGAGCGGCATGTCTGAGAAGCCGATGAGCGGTGATCGGAACGAACGGCTTTTTTGCTTGATTGAACGTGATTGTGCGGTAATTTAGCCCCAGAAACCCATCAAAAGAAATTATGGTAGAAAATCCTTGATACATTCCAAAATTGCTTATTTACACATTTTGACTTCAATAAAGTAGTATTCTGAAATTTGAAAATATTTAATTGCCAATTTGGGCATGGATCACCACTGACCCATTGGGCTTTCGTGGTGTAGTGAAAAAACCTCGAAAATGTCGATAAAAAAACTCTATTGACGCTTTTCAAAATTGCTTGTTTGAGCATTAAAACTTCAGTTCAATGATAAAACAATGACAAGAGACTTGCTATTACACAATGATTCCATCTCTTATTATTGATTTAGTGTTCCGAAAATACATCTACATATTCTACTACTCATCAGCTACTAAAACATCTGCGCATATCACCATCAATGAGGTTTATCAGTGGTGAAAACTGAAGAAACCGGACTAAAAAAGTTTCACGTCCTTCCATGAAGCAACGAAATTTGTCATGATGCGCATTAAAGTATCATTTAATTCATCACTTGGTCACAAGCATTGAACAGTTTGAATTCAAAAGCTGTGATGAGGATCTTTATCATTGAGGAGATTTTTCTCTTAAGTTCGGTGGAATTTCAAATTTAAAAAATCCCACCAAAATGGATGATTTGACATCTTGAATTGCTTTTTACAACATGGAGGGATGAATGAGTTGGAGCAAATGAACATCACGATAAGAAAGCTCAGAACCTAAATATGTTGTATCGTGAATTTCATGTGATTTGGAACATTGGCTTGGATGTTAAAAGGGAGGCAGATTCAGTCCTACGCACTTCGGAGTCCGGTATGGAAAAGGACTAAAGTGAATCAATGTCCGTGGTCTTAAAATCAATGCACCGCAAAATGGAAGCCATATATGCCTACACTAGGATTGTCCTGGTGTAGGCCTAATTTGGTTGGTTCGAATTATTCCTAAATTGTAGCTCTTTCGCAGTTCTTTCACATTTGACGATACTGAATGTCTCTCAAGGATCTGCATGTGGATATGTTCCAGCAACGAAATTCTTCTATCAAATCAAGGCATTTTTTAATGTCTTCGTGCAATTCCGGAGACCATTAGTACATCTATGGGACGAAACGACGATTAGGAGACCGATTCAAAAGACATTTGAATAAATGTGTCGATGGTCAGATGTTGAGTGCAGCATCGATCACAAAGACCTTATTGCTAAGTTCATATTCAGAAGAAGAATCCAGACAGGATTTGTCAAGAGTGTGAGAACTACAGAAGAGAGAAAAAGTTCGGAAGTTTGTTCATCAATCAAGTTATATACATGCATGTACTGTAAAAAGACTTTTATAGAAAGCATTTTTAAGAGACTTTTCAAATATTTCGCTTTTTTGATTATTTGATCTTTTTAATTTTTGTTTTTTCTAAAAATGGCTCGCTCAACCGCTCGCTCACGACAAAAAATCACCCCTCGCTCGCTCAGTTTTCGCTCACGGAATATTTTTTTCGCTCGCTCATCCGCTCATCAAAAAAATTGAAAAAATGCCGCTCGCTCGCTCAAAAACACTGGTATGGAGAGACTGTTAAATATGCACATTTTTGTTTTATTCCAGCCATTTTGCCAAAGTTTATCCTATGTGGCTTTGGTTAAATTTGTTATCGATAGTGTTACTGTGTATGGGGTCCGCCAGCTAGGGTTTGAGCGTATAAGATCTTAAAGGACCCGAAACGCGACCTAGTTGGTCATCCTGCTGATGAGCCCCTTCTTTTCAACTTTTGTTAGCCTTTCTGGACTGTTCATATCTTTAATATTTCGTTTTATTGTTCTGTGTGCCTAATGTTTATTTTTTATATGTAGGAGTGTACAAGTATCTTACCCGTTGACCGGCTTTAATGCCTATCAGTCCTTTTTAGGACTAACATTATTAACTATTGTCTACATATTCATTATTGTGTATTATTATCTTAAAAGTACACTAGCCTGACTTTTTCCTAATTCTGCTCTACTTTTCGTCTTTCAAATTCATTTTTTTTATAATCTTTCAATTCAAGACTTGGCACAGTCACAAACCGCATTATCGATTTAAATAGCCGTTCACTAATTTAGCCATCAAATTTCCCTTAACTTCGTGTGTTATGAACACTGTTTATGATGCCTGATGTATGCAAAATGAATGATTGTAAATTTGACAAATAAGCGCATCATTATTATTATAAACTTTGAACACTTTGCCTCCTGATCGCTAATCCATGTTACTAATCATTTATTCACATGATCATTCTTCGTTTGCACCGTTCAAAATCATTCAAATTGAAATTTTTAAGCATGAATTGAAAAGTAATCCCATGTTGTAAACATCATGTTTATTTTAGACTGAAATGAATACATAAATGAAATGAATGCATCAATGAAAATAAAAAGAAAACGAAAAGTAACTATCTGCTCACAGCACATAGGAAGCCTTCCTATACAATATTTCTAATTTATCAAATATATGCCAACGATTGAAAGGATGTAAGTTTTTTGAGTATTTTGTTAATATTTTTTACAAATTTAAAAGCACTATAAATCATCATCAATCGTTAACAAATGAAACTATACACATATTCTTCAGATAGGAAGCATGTCGAAATGTGTCGGACGGCTGCTTTCAAGGAGGTCGAGGAGGACATTCATCGAGTGATTGATTATTACCAGGAAAATTTTCATTTTGCTAAATGTAACATTTGTAGGAGTTTCAGGTCAGTGGACACATATGATAACAGGATAGCAAACTTTTATACATTTTGTTCATCTTCGAAATTCCGCATCCAGATTTTCGATTAATTCCTGTTTACACAGGTGATCTGAATTCCCATAGAAAGGATTATTGAGTGCAACATCACACTTTAGGCAGGTAGAATTTTGTAAGAAACAATAGTAACATTAATAATCGTCCATTGAAGTTCTCATCAGTGTCTACCTGGGAAACACATCCTCTCTTAAAGATCAAGGAGATATATTTTCCAAAGAAAATACTCTGAACTGATTATGTAAAATGTCATTATGAGAAAGATTCAGCTTCAACATTGATGGGACAAGGATGTTAACGCCTCACTAAACAAAAAAAATGAATATAGGGTGCCATTTTGTGGTTAGTTGAATTTGGTAGTTAAGTAATATGAATAATGGAACACGCATACATTACATCAATTCACACTATAGGAAGCGACGAAGAATTGTAACAAGGTGAGAAGAAAGAGATGTTACAAAATTTAAGAAGAAAAACTTTTAAATGCTTTTAGTAACCTTGTTCCTTCTGATGAAATTTAAGCGTTATCGTGTTTTTCATAGATATTTGAATTTTATTATTATCCATTTTGTCGACAAGGATGTACAATCGAAGTCGGAGTCAATCAATAATGTTCATGTTTGATATCTTCAGAATCCTTGCGATGCAGGTGATGCGAATATGTAAGCTTTATTCGAATGAGTTCCACAGTTCTTTTTCAAACTTCCTCAACATTCTTCTCATAATATGTTCCAGCATATAAAGTACACAGTCATGAAAGGTAAACAATCTGCAGTAAGGAAAACATTATTAGACATAAGTTAAGACATAACGTAAAAATCAACCTAAAGGTGAAAATCCAAGCTCTGTGAGATAGCGATGTTCTCCACTAAGCCTCTTCTGTCAAAGTCGCTCAAGGACCCCGTTCCTGTGTCTGCCACCTCAAGCGTCATTTACAGGTCTTGTTGCAGCTGTGGTGACAATTACATCGGCAGAACAAAACTGAGACTGTGAGACCGAACAAATGAGCATGTGCCAAAATGGTACTTAGAAAATAAAAATAAGTCAGGTACCTCTGCCATCACAAAAACACCTTACCTGCGCAAATCCGCGTGCAGATCCAATCGTAATCGATTGAGAATCGTCAGACGGGTGAGATCTAACAGATAACTGATTATCTTAGAGGCTCTTTTCATTAAGAAAGGCCTTCTAGTCCGGCAGCCAGAAGGAATTTCTGCAGGGAACGAGGCCGAAAATAAGACTTTCACGGAATGATGTCTATCTTCTTCCTACTTCGAATCTCCACGTCTGCCGCCTCCTAGTTAGTTCCCCTTCATGGTAGACACGATCAGAGAAAAAAATGGGACGCAGATTGCAGTTTTTTGGTTATAATGAAAATTTCTTTGTTTTTTCTGATTAAGCGAAAACTACTAAGTCCAGAGTGAACGGAATGTTTTCAGCTCATTTCCTATAATGTTCATGCACCCTTGTCTATGAAACTACACACATTCCGATTTAGCAGACCTTCAAAGGTCGGCAAAAACAAGTATTTCGAGCAATTTAATCCACATTTAACCACATTCTCGCAAGCATTGCCGATCAGAAGCATAACAATAACACATGCACATGATAGGAAATAACCTGGAGACATTCCATGTCAAGAATTATGGCTCTAGACTTAGTGGTCTAAATTTAATAGGTGAAAACATAGAAAATTTAATTTGAACCAAAAACTGCAATCTGCGTGCCATTGGATTTGCATATTTTTTCTTTGATTGTGTGTGACATGAAGAGGAACCGGATAGAATTCGGCAGACGCGCAGATTCGTAGTAGGCATAGGGTGTGGATCACTCTTTCATAGTCTCATTTTCGGCCTCGTTCCCTGCAGAAGCTCTTTCTGGCTGCCGGACTATTCGCTGATGTATGCCAAAGGAACACGCAATCTCATTAAGTTTGGATTTTCAGCTTTATGTAGATGCTTATGTTTTGTCTTTACTACTTATGTTTTACTGATTCAGTCTTCAACAGTCATGTTCTTCTTGTTTCTGCATTATAAGGTATTCATGATATCTATGCCAGCCGTGCGTAACTCACTTGATGATCCAAATGCTGACATGTACCTGCATGAATTATAATCAATTCTTAAACTGAATCATGATGTAAAATTCTGCCATTGCCATGCTATTCACAAGAATGGCCGAAAACGTTCGGAAACAAATTTACATTACACTTCAACACACCTCATTTGCAAATATCATTCCCCACAAATATCATTGCACATGTACTCTGCAAATCGCTACAACGCGTGTGGATCTAACGCATGTATCTCATTCATCATTATTTATGTAATATCATCAGTGCCCTCATTGACTTAGGAATCTCATTGTCAATCATTTTATCACCCAAGAAACGTAGTTTTCAGTTTGAAAATAAACGTTCGGATATTCTGACATTATATCAACGAACCGGCCGGGGTGATTTTCGTCTTGAAAATCAGTGGAAAATGATGCGACAGCACGATTTGAGTAACAAAGTCCCAGGTATAGCTCATGTTCCTCTGAATTATGATGTGTAAAATCTGGATAAATAAGAAACCTTGAAGAAGGAGCTTCAGAGTGTCTAGTAAAGCGCACTGATAATATTCGACCCAGTTCCAGCTGCACGCACTAAAATAGATTTATTATGTTCCTGTATGAAAAATCGACACTTAGAAGACTCTACATACTTTTCATTCATATACTTTCAAGCATTTACACATCTACATGTACATCTCCTTATTCCATCACTACGGCTGAAGATCGTCCTTACGGTTTGCCACTAGACTTATAACGAAGCAATGTGGTTGTGAGATACTCAATCCATCCAGCACCAAACTAAGAGCAGCCCTGCAGCACCCTTGGAGGTCCCGTTATGTTACAATGGACACAAGCATACATAGACACCCTAATAAGCCGAAAAGGGACATAGCTGCTCCTATGGGAAGGTCCCCATTAAAGCTCCTAAACTCAGGTTCGTTTGCACAAGTCCGCCAGCAATCCCCCACATTATCAGGAACGTGTTCACTAGCGCTAACTCTGGCGCCTTAGGGACACATTGCCAGTTACAGGAGTGTCAGGCCCAGTCATAAGCACAAGCTGGTAGGAGCCAGAAACCCAATATGAATCAACCCTGACACCTAGTACCCAGACCAAACTATCTCTACCACAGACACGGCCATCAAACTCGTGCTCCCAAAAGGAATTCCGTTGTGCGGCCTTTGCCAGCTGCCAATGGAACTATTTTCCACGGTCACCAGATATATTCTCTGGAGTCACCAAACCTTCCCCTAGTGCCAGAGTTATCTTAGGTTAGATAAAAGAAGGTAATAACCCGAGGGTGCGAAGTGGGACCCACAGTCCATTCAGCGCCAAACTAACAGCAGTCCTGCATCATCATTGGAGACCCTGATATGTTACAATGGATGCAGGCATCAAAGACACTCCATTAACCAAAGCGAAGTAAAAATCAAGTTTTCTGACAGTTGTTTTCCATGTGCATGATGTGCTTCATGGTCCATGTGCATGATGCGCCTCTGTGATTTTTTTATCCGGCACCGTAAAAAAATATGTCACTGAATGTATACCGCTGCGTGTTGTTGAGCACTAAGTCGGCTTGTGATGCATCTGTAAGGTGCTTGCCGGGTGAGATGTACAACAATTTTCCCTAACACTGAATAGGACAAGGACGCCATTATCCAGATTTATTATTCTACAACTGAAAAATATTTAGAACTGACCTAACAAACATATTACATAAATACCATGATTTTAACAACATTCAAATGTTGAAGATTTACACTGTTTGTCGCAGAAGCATTCTTTTATATAGTATTCTGGTATTTGATGAATGAGAGATTCGGGAAAATAGCATGTTTCTCACAAGAGTAAAAGTGTCTACGCATGATTGACACTCCGGTCGCTAGTTCTATGTACGTCCGTTTACATGTGACCATTCAGAGCAGGTGGAAAACTAGAATGAACGCAGAAAGCTTCAAGATTACCAAGCATACTACTGTATATGATTCGACGAAAATGGGCATGTTTAATCAGCGCTAGTTCATGATTCCCATAGAAGTAAATTGTTAATTAATTAATATCAATCAGCAGCTACTAATTAGCTATGTAAGACTCTTCTATGTAGGTTAGGGGTATTAACAGTTTATGAAGGGAGAGTCAGTAATTTCTTTAAATCATTATCAAACCAGCGTAAGATATAACTTCGAACTTGAAATTGACACTTTGACAGCACTTACGCCATCTTTATGCAACCTTAAACAAATGAATGATTTATAGAAGATTATCGACATGTATCGCACTTAGTTTCCACCTCAGGGTAGATTCATGCCTCATTCTCCACTATCCTCTTACGTGATAAGATCGAGACATTCAACCCCCCTTGATTTCATACCGGCGTTCTCTGCTGCTTGGTAAATCCATTTTATATACGTGTAACAACATTTTGGGCAATTTTTGTCTTTTCAACTTTGCAACTTCGGTTTCTTTGAAAAGTTGCGGGAATACTCAGTTTTTCATGCTGAACTCGAAAATCATGGTGGCCACCACACCAAATGAGTAATTGTACAAGTTCTTGCATTTGTACTGTATATTCCTGATGTCTTCTGACCGATAATTTTGTGGTCTCGGTCAGATGGACATTTTGGCCGTTTACGAGATTTTGAAAATGATAATTATTGTCTTATCAAATAGAGTTTCACACGCATGATTACCTTATGGTTCTTGATAATTCCGTGATTTTTCATGAAATTTGGATGAATAATGTGGTTTCAGCAATAAATTGAAACTTTAATAAAATCCAAAAAAGTCTGGGCGAAAGAATATAGCACATTTCTTTAAAATCGATCCATAGTTGATTTTTTTCTTCGTGGTGCAATAACTAGACGCACAAATCATCACAATCATTCGTTGATAAAGAAGATAAAAATATCGTTGAATAATGTGCATCGGTCAGAAGACAATTTTTGGGGACAAAGGTTAATTGAGAAAATATAATGTGTGGTCTGGCAAATTTGGTATAGTTTGGGAGATCAGTAGCGGGGTGGCGAAATTCGTCTCCTCAGTGGGGCAGGTTTAGCATCAATTAACAAATTAAGAAATTCATCATACTTTCATCATATGTTGAGTTGAATTAGAAAGAGCCAATATTGAAAGATCTTGATTTAATTTTTGTTATCTATTGCAATATAAATTTTTGTTAACATCCGTCAACTATCATCCGTTATACAAGGAAGGAAATTAGCAGGTTCAGTATAGAATTCAAAATTCACACCGACGTCTATGTCATAATTACATATAGAGTGAGTATAAAAGACTGAATGTAAAAGGAGGGATGGGCTAATAGCTACTATATACAGCTATTATTGGCTATTAGGCTATAAGCCCATCCCTCCTTTTATGTTCAGTCTTCTATACTCATTCTATATATACGTGAGTATATATATATATATATATATATATATATATATATTCGCGACAGAAAACAAGCAGTTAAAATTCACAGCAGTATCAGTGCTTCACTTCCTGTGGTTAGCGGTATTCCTCAGGGGTCAATAGTAGGTCCTTTCCTTTTCAACGTCGTAATTGGTTCTCTAACATCTTTGCATCCCTCCAGTCCCGTCATAAAGTACGTTGATGACTGTACATACATCATTCCGATTAAACCAGCTCGGCCCTCTATCCCAAACCAAGAGCATGAGCGAATGGAATTTTGGTCGAATACTGTAGGACTGTCACTCAATCTCCAGAAATGCAAACTCCTGTGGATGCCCAAATCCCAGAGCTCCCTTCCACCTGCTATGCCTGCGCTTCAAGTTGTTGAGCAATTAAAGATTCTCGGTGTCGTATTTACTCCAGATCTTAAGTGGGATGCTCATTTTGACGCTGTAAACAAAAGGGCTTCTCAAAGACTGTATGCGTTGCGCATATTGCGGCCTCTTTTAGATCCCTCTGACCTGCGCCGCGTATATTTTGGACTGATTGTATCCTTGATCGAATATTGTTCCCCTTTGTTCGCATCACTGTCGTACAACAATGCATGTCTACTCGACAAGATACAACGCCGTGCTCACAAAATTATTTGCCATAATGACTGTGATTGTTCAGCCCTTCCTGACTTGCACTCTCGCCGAATAGATGCAGCTGTCCGTTTTCTTCGTGCGGTTCAGGGAAACGAAAGCCACCCTCTTCATCCTCTATGTCCTCCTACGTCAACCCGTTCTGGTAGATTTCTCGTGCCTACTTTCCGGACAACTCGTCGACGGAATTCTTTTTTTCTTGCGACAACTATACTCGTTAATGACATCATTATTAATTAAGCATCCTGTGCTCCTTGCATTTCTCACCATCCTATCGCCTGTCGCATCCTTGTAACTTTATGTATGTACTACTCATTATTTCATACGCTTGCCTAATGACTTGAACTTTTACGATTCTCATTGTAAATCGAAAATATACATTTACTTTACTTTACTTTTTACTTTTTTATATGTAATTATGATATAGACTTTGTGCATAGACGTCGGTGTGAATTTTGAATTCTATACTGAACCTGCTAATTTCCTTCCTTTTGTGCCTGAAGATAGTTAACGGAAGTTAACAGAAATTTTTATTGTAATAGATAACAAAAATTAAATCAAGATCTTTCAATATTGGCTCTTTCTAATTCAACTCAACACATGATGAAAGTATGATGAATTTCTTAATTTGTTAATTGATGCTAAACCTGCCCCACTGAGGAGACGATAAAAATAAAATCAAGATCTTTCAATATTGGCTCTTTCCAATTCAACTCAAAATATGACAAGTAGCCAAAACAATTTATTTAAAACTTTCATTATATAAATCATACTAATTCATCAAATTATAATTCGCTTTCGAATTTGATTGTATATTTAGAAGATAAGGAATCACAAGATCAATGGAATTAGTAAACATTTGGAGAATAAGAGCTCACCTATCTGCTGTCAATCATGCGGAATGAATTTCAAGTTGTCCAATTATTTTCGGTTTTTATATTTCTGTCAGAGCGCATTCCCAAGGAATCGAGCCACTTTTGCAACTCAATGTCTGGCTGTCAGCTTGTGGACGATTGAACCCTCTCTAGCTTTAGAAAGTTCTAATTTTGGCAGTGATTTATTAGGCGAGAACTGAGCAAATACAGTACATTAAATTCTGTAATTCATCCTCTCATTAAGCACTATAATAGTAAATAGAATGTTGACTCTTATACAAGGGTGCGCAATCTTATGTTCTACGATTGCCTCACACAATGCTTTTTACATATAAATTCTTTAATTTAGTTTTATTGTGAAACTGAAGTTGTAGTGATAAGATGGCACTTGCAATATTTGGCGATATATTTCAACCGCTATAGACTGTCATCATCAGGGCATTACTTGTTAATGCAAAGAATTAAGGGAGTTTGAAGCGATAAAAAATGTTTTTAAAACTTGCAGCCTGTAATCGAACTAAATCGTATTTATATAATTTGACACTTAAAGAACGGTTCCTGTAGACACTTCACTGCTTTCTACCACCTCCACAGAAGGTGTTTGTAAACTTTTGCAATCAGCTATTTTATTCATCTCAAGGAAGTTTTGCAGTTCGATTAGATTTCCGTAATACCCAACATAATAATTTATGAAATCAATCATTCTGCATTCTTTTGATATTAACATACTCCTTACACAGATGCGCTTAGAGGTTCAACTTCATCGCTGACACCTGAGGCCTGCTTCGCAAAATTAAGCAGTCTGATGCATCAGCCAATCAGCCATAGCACTGCTTTAAATTGCGTTTCATAAGACTTAATTTTCCCACTGAAAGTCTAAAAGATGTAATAGATTGCGGACTCATGAAAGCTGTGATATATCAGTGTGACTGATCGAATTAAAGGTATAGTTCGGCCAATTTTGCATATCGTTTTTATCCGCTCAATCAATGCTAGCCGCATCCCTTATCCCTGTTCTGCACTTGTTCTCATCTTATTCAGCATCGTTGAAGCGCAGGAGAGTTGCAAAGTTTCGTGATGACGTCACCTCCGACAACTCTCCAACGAGAGAGAGAGTGGTTCAACATGCATGCATATTTCTTCGTGAATAAAGTTATAGAGTCAATGATCGCAATATACTTAGTTAAAAATAATAAAAAATATCATGACATAATAATTTTGTCTCACTTAACAATGTTTTGTCAGTTGCAGATAAAAAATTGGCTAATAAATGAAAGCAAAAGTTGAAATATCTAATTTTCTTTGCTGTTCAGTGGCTCTGTTGAGCCAGTTGGCCCTTCAAAGGGCCCATAGTACGCTCGCTGGTGGTCTTTAATATTCACCAGAAAGTTCAGTCACTTGTCGAATCCGATGCTTTTGATCAGACGGTTGATTTCTTCTTCATCCAAGCTCTCATACTCTGGCCTTAGCAAAACTTTAAGTCGAGAAAGACCATCTCCAGGAAGAATCAGTCGACTCACACCACGCTTCAGTAGACTCCAGACATTTTCAATTGGATTGAAGTCTGATGAGCAAGCGGGCCATTTTAAAGTTCGCATACCGGCTTTAGCTTTGAATGAATTAGTTACACAACTCCTTTGACAAGTGGCATCGTCGTCCATGTAAATCCAGTCGCAGGAAGGATCACACAATTAGGAGGACAATGGAAGAAATGTGCCTTTGCAAAACATTCACATATCCATCGGAATTCATGTTGTCCCTTTGGATATGGAATTCAGTTCGGTCACTCATCCATATCGCAGCCCAAATCAACAATCTTCCACCTCTGATTCACAGGCAATGTCAAATGATCAGGTATTGCGTCATCTGACTTCATCCAAAACTCTCAAACGGCCATCGCGACCTCTGAGACAGACAGAAGCTTCATCACTCCAAACAACTAGATTCCATTGAGAATGCCAGTGGCAATGTTGCATCGTCCACTTCAGTCTCAAGCTCTTGTGGTTGGCGGTCAATTCGATCCCTGATGGTCTCTTGCAACTTTTGAAGTTCTCACTTTTCAGGCGACGTCTTACTAATATAACAGAAACCGTCGGCTGTCGAAGTGAACTCCTCAACTCGGCTGAAGACAGAGAAGAATAGTTTCTTACCAAACGAATAATAATCCGATCTGTTCGAAAAATTGTCTTTCTTTTCCAACCGGATCCAACTTTTCTGGAAAGAGAGAAAAATTTAGTTGTCCACCTGTGGACGGTGGCCTTTTGGGATCCCTTCTTTTCGGCTGACCAGCCGTTCGGACTGTCCTTCTGACAAAAGAGCAGAAACTTCGCCTTTGAAAAAAACTTTTACAAGCTTCGAATCAGTCATCATGATATAAGATCTCCTGATATAAGATAAATTCAAAACAATGGACCCCATTTTTTCAAATTTCGCGCGCAACTGATGATTCTTTGTGAAACATGCTTCCTCTCCAGACTGCTGAAAATGCTGATTTTAAGCAATGTGGGACTGATATAAACCACTGCTTAATCCTAGGTTTTATGAAGTGCTGGTCATTTCAACTGCTCTTCATCACTGACTTAGATCACTGCATTATATTCATTTCTGTGAAGCGCAAAATTTCTTCTTCATGCTGATAAAACACTGATTTAACCCATTCATGCCTAGTGACCGGTCACATCTAATATTATCCATTATGGTGAAAGCATAATAGTTTTTCAGGATTAACTTACATAATGTCTCTAGACAGTGTCTAGGGTTACTATAAATGTAAATATCATTTCAATCCTATTTTCTGATAAGATGTCAAAATGAAGTTTGCAAATGCTCTTCACGCGAAGTAGAATCTGTGCATCATGCGATATTTCTCAGGTGAATTTTTATGTAATGATTAGAAACTTCAATTCAATATTTATTTGCTTTTAGTAGTCCAATATTCACTTATTAATGAACACATTAGCTATAAGATATAAATATTTATTCAAAGGCCGTAGAGAAAAAATCATTGCCGTGACCCATATGTGGGTCACTATGCTCACCCTAGGACTGGATTCTTGGTTTTTATGACATAGCCTACCATAAAACAATTTATTCCATTCCGCGTTCCAACCTCCATGAAAATGAAGTCAAAAATAATTGGATATCTTCATATAGCAGAAGTCAATGTGTGAATCACCACAGAACAGAAGGTGGATCTCACAACAGTAACAGATGGAAACAGTTCTCCTCTAACGATATTTTTCACCAATATAATTGTTCGCTGTGCATTCGATCACACACTACACCTCGTCTTTGGCTGTGCTAAGCATAACTCTTTTCAAACCATCGTTATTGTTGCAAGCATATGACAGAAGCAAGTGCTGCCCGAACAAAATGTCCCCCAAGTGATTATATTCAGATGTTATCTTTAGAACATTTTCTATTCTGCATTGTATTCACCTACTGACATTCATACAGTACGTGTAGCGTTCGTTTATTTTTTTCTATTGTCTATCTAATATTTTTTAGGACGATTTTCATTGAAAAACTGAAGATAATTAGTTGTATCTACTTTTATTCTTTGGCCCTAGATCCATTTTATATCTTAGATCCATCCTGTGTTAACTCAGAAATAGGCCAACATCTATGCCAATCGGCCTGACAAAATCTCTAGTGCTTTGTTTTTCAAAATCTCTCTTTTGTTTCTTTTTATTGTAGACTGACAGTGAATCAAATCTTAGACATCCTCTTAGATGATGAAGAGACTACTGAGACTAAGCCCGTTGTGTTTGTGCAACCTCCAGATCCTGCTGAAGAACATTCAGGTGATGAAGAAGATCTTGCCAAGCTTGACTTAGACCATCTTCCAAGGAGACAACTTCTTGCTCCTGCCCAGCCTTTGATCAGAGGAATGAACGAAGAAGAAGAGGGCGAACCAACTGAAGACTTCAGATCAATGACTAGTCGACGCGAACGTATTCAGCGACCTATTATCAAAAGGGAGAAAGGCTCAATCCGAGACTTGGGAGGTGCCATACTTCCTTCCGCTGACTGTTCCCGATACAGAGACTTCCAACCGTGTGAGTCATTCGAGCTCTTCTTCGACGACTTGCTACACATGTACGAACACATTATTCCCCAGACCCTCCTTTACACCGGCTACAAAGGGAAATGCGATTTCAGATGAAAAAAGAAGAATTAAAAATCTATTTGGCTATCCTCATTCTCAGTGTCTATCCTCATTCATATAATCAATGTATGGGAGGTACGCAAAGAATGAATCAAATGGTCAACAAATATCGAGTAGGAATCCACGACAAGAAGCTCTATTTCTCCATCCTTACCTGGCTCATTGACGGTTCTCTGACAATGCCTAGCGATTGTCGAGAATGATAGGAAGTCAGCAAATTTTTTTTGGACTTCAGGCGGAATGTAGCTAACTTCTACCCAAAATCATTCGGTGTTCCTGCTCGTGAGTAAAATTTCCACATTCCATAATTCTTAACTTAGGGCCTACTCTTCATATATTTTCAGGTGGTGCACGGAGGACAACACAGCGAGCTGCTCGACGTGAGGGAGCACGGCTTGATGAGAGGAGCCACTGGCCTCAAGTGATCCCAAATGATAGCCAAAGGTGTCAAAATCTGGAATGCCCTAAAAGAGGTGCAGATGCGTGCAAAACTGAAAATCAATGCTCAAAATGCGATGTTGGACTGTGTGTAGACTGTTTCCAACCTTGCCAAACCAAGACTTATGCTATGTTTCGATTAACAATAAATTTGTTGACATCACTGAATCCTATTCTCTTTCAAGATATAGTTTCAAGGGTGCGCCTGGTGACCCATATATGGGTCAGTCCATAAAACTGCCACAAATATAGATGCAGACTAAAAAATTATGGGAGCGAACTGACTACCGAAAAAAAATCACAAGTTTCTGAAAATAAAATTTCGGCAGAAATGGGTTAAAGCACTGGTTGATTTTATGAAGCAGGCCCATGCAAACAGATGCAAGGCATTTACATTTGGCACTTGTCAGCTACTAACACCCGATGAAAACACATACAACATACACGCCTACAATAATCGCATTTCGTGCGTCGACCATCAGTGTCCAGGCAATGGTAGTTTAATGACTGGTGATATAGAAAAGTTCATTGATCTTAAAATCAGCAAGAACAAATACAGTTTCCATCAGGCGCCCCTGTCTGATCACGGTACTTACAACAGTGCATGTGAACCGACTTAGCAAAACTGCGCCTCGTCCACTCTTTAGAAGGTGTGAAGACATGTTTGCACCAGTAAGAACGAAATTTAGTTGTAGTAACTTCTCAGAATGTCAGCAATCTAGTGTCAGAGGCACAGAATTAGACAACTCGTCTCTTTCTTCTGCTTGACTAGAAAGTATTGGAACATGTAATGTTAATGAAATGGCAGTCTGTTGACATAATACCATGGCAATCGAACAATGAGCAGCCAGTTCAACACCTCCAGCTTTTTAATAATGATCAGAAGTATCAACATTATCGAGAAAACTTTTGCGTAATGATCCGAATTCTTCGAATCTGAAGGAATCGTCGCGATCGGAACATTTTGAAGGAATTCACAGTAATCCGCATGCGACGCGCGACTATTTTTACCTATCTCCGAAAGGCATCAAAAATGTCTTTTTGCCTTCTTGCAAGTTCTTGCATGTGCTATCGTTTTAAATAAGTTTGGACTTCTAGCAAGGTGACGCTCTTAAACAATCTAATTCTGTGGTCAGGGGAGAGTGGCAAATGCAATTACACGTGTTAATTCAGTGGTAGCAACTGAGTTGCACATGTAAACGCATTTTACGACACAAGCTAATTACTTTTACTTTCTTTATGGAATGAAAATTGTGGGTCTAATTTTGAAATGAAAGAAATATTATACATTATCATGGACACTTGAAACGAACAATTTTTGATGCCATGTGACCGCTCTAAATTTTGGAAGCAATGAAATATTTCCTGTGTTCAGACACTAATAAAGAAACGTGTTAAATGTAGTGTTCAACAAATTTCTTGAATTAGTCCTTGAGATTTTCCTTTAATAGGTCACTGCATGCGTATACAATAAGGATAAAAACAAACTTAATAAAATATTCAATAGTTGAAGCAGACAGTATCCGATGTTGCATGATAATTGGATTATATTTCGTATATCAAAGTTAAAGGATATTTGCTAGAAAATCACTCATTCAATTTTTTAGATGCATTATTGATGCAAGAATAATAATACAATCACCTGTGGATACAGATTTTGGAAGAATGAATGAAAGAAGAAGTCGGGGTTTTCAAAATTGTAGTGTTGTTGATTTGCAACATTAGTTTTCCAACAGGTGTTTGTCAAGGATTATTTGTGGCTTCTGCTTCTCCACTGAGGTTGTCACTACAGCGCTCTCTCACGGTAGAGGAAGTCTGAGAATGCCGCTTCGAGCAAACAACAAATTCGCGTTATGTCAATTTTTCACAAGGAAGCTTGTAGCCATAATAAAGAGCTGTTTGATATTGAATAGCCTGATTTCCAGTAGCATTCAAAGATTCATAATTTTCAGTGAACCTCAAATGCAGTGGCTTCTTGCTTTTTTGACAAGTCACACACACGCCTATGAATAATTAGTAGATTAGCTGTAAAATGTGATTGAAGAGGTCTGTTTCATTCTCTGATATTGCATTATCAGTTTATACTTGCCATGAAGAAACTACTATCTGTACAATAGTCCTAGACGAAGAGAAAAGAAAGAATGACTAAAATATTTCCTTTGAACGAGAGTGTCTTAGAACGCCGACAATTTTCCATGATCTTCAAACCCTGTGAGTCCGATATAAAATCAACCTTTCTTGAAAATTAGCGGACCCAACGTCTTTGTGATGACTTTGAATAAACAAGGAATAACATTGTAGCTGTGTGCTTCTGTATTTCAGCGCAAAACAGTGACGGGAACGGTTAATCGACGGAATCAATCGCGCGATTCTTGAATAACCAGGAATTGTGAGATTTTTTTGCAATGATTTTTCTCAATAAAACTTGCTAAAAATAATGTTTCTATTCACTCTTTCATCGTTTGAGATATTTGCAGTGCGCGGTTGCTCGTTCCTGAGATCATGTGTAGCTAGACAGAGCAGGGACACCTAACAGTATAAAATATCTAGGTGTCCCTGGACAGAGTTATCGTGTGAAATCTGTATGTGAGTCCCCCATACCCATCGACTTCCATGCCATACCACAGGTTTATACCATAATAATAATAATAATAATTCTGTATTTGTGAATACAACAAGCGGTATTGCAAAGAAATATACACAGGAACAAAATCACGATATGATGGAAAATTTGACAAACGAATTGTTGTAAAGAGCCATTCTTCTGTGGAAGGGACGTAGAGCTCTTGTACGTCTTATATTGCAGTTATTCTTGCGAATTTCAAAAAAATCAGCCAAAGGATGCACATTTGCATTCGTGGCTATCTTTTGTATCAGTTTTTCACAAATCTTATTGAGTAAGTCTTTAAGGCTGGTCTTGTCAGTTACGTCGGCCCAACGTCTAGCAAGGACATGTAATCGTTCAAGCTTTGTGAATTTCCCTTTGCTGATGTCGCACATGACTGGCCAACAAAAAACCATATGACAGAAAACAAAAGCCATGTATGCCTGCCAAATAACGGGACCACGATTACCGTTCAACATTATACGTTTTACAAACGACATAGCACGGCAATAGCGATTATACAAGCTATCAAACTGCACACTATAACTCAAATCACTGGAGAAAAGAACACCTAAAATTTTCAAATGCTCAACATTCTCAATAGCAATATTATCAATAAAAATGGGCAAACATGGCGGACAAGAATTCTTGCGTGCCATAGTAAGGCATTTCGTCTTATCAACATTTACAACAAGTTTTTTTCTTTTCGACCCAATAACAAAAACTATCGACGGAGAGTTGAAAATTGTCAACAACATTCACATTACCGAGATGGATTAGGGTGGCATCATCGGCATTGAACATGCTCGGTGACACCATAGCATTAAACACGTTCGTTTAGGACAGTTACATGATTTATGCGAATCTTACATGTTGAGCATAGTAGCATAGTAGGTCCCCATCATATCATATCTCCGTATTGAAATCATGCAAATACATTGACAGCAATGTCTAATTTACATTTGACATGCACACTATGAACGTAACCCTGCAACAATTGCACTCGCCTGGGCGTAAAATGGAATGATCTCCTCGGACTTATATAAATTTAAATATTAAATATAAATTTTAGGCACAAAAATTCCTTGGCAAATCTATACTCTGCGATTTTCTCTCTACAATGGCTTGTCAGTGCGGCTGGCAATGGTCCAAAGTAGCTGAACATATATAGAATGGCTGAGTAAGCTGAAGGTCTGAAGATTTGGGCATATAAATAGATTATTAATACTTTTCATGCATTGTTTGTAACATTTCATGTGTTCTGATTTCTTATGATATTTTCTCAAACATTTACAAATAGAGTGTCGCATTAGTTATTAGGCTAGTTATAATTTGAGTCTTAATGTAGAATATAGAAGTGTTTTTTGCATGCTGTCAATTTTAATGGAAATTATCAAACTTTTAATGAAAAATTGTCTAGAAATGAGGAATGATATAAGCTAGATTAACTGTAGACTTCTAATCACTAAATCTCAAAATATTTAGAATCCCACGATTTTCTATTAGTCGTGCGCTGAGTCGCATGATTCGGAATCGCGCCCGCCACTGGCGCAAATGCATTTCAATGAGTATTATAATCGCACGTGCTTCTCCTGTCAGCTTCGCTTACTGTCAAAAATTTACGAAAATCTTTATTGATCTCTGATTGTGAGAGCAGAGTACCATTGTGCTATGCACGGGAGGCTAAATATGAGATATACTCTATGACATTAAAAACTTGATATAGAAAATCTCAATGGAAGTGGACGACTTTTATTTCATACTACACTGACCAGGATGTCTATGCATCAAATTTGTCATGCTAATATATGGCAGCTGTCCATTGTCGATATCTTTGGCATAGTTGATGCATTTCAAATTCGACCTTTTATCACTATCAAGCAATTCTTTCTGACTAAATTTTGAAGCAAAAATGTCGCAATCAGAGTTTGTAAAAGGAATGGCTGTTGGAATGCTACGATGTGGAAAGAGTTGTAGGTTTGTTGGACGGAAGTTGGGTGTGTCACACTCCACTGTGAGCAGGTGGTGGAGTCGATGGAACAATGGTGGAAATGTTAAAAGAAGGAAAGGATCAGGGAAACCGAGATTGACAAACAATGCTACCGATAGGAAGTTGGTTACTTCAGCAAAGCGCAATCGCTTCAAGAGTGTTCCTCGACTGGCCATCAGCTGGAAAGCTGCAGCAGGAATTGCATGCAGTATACGAACAGCATACATGTACATGTACATATGCACTTGTTCAAAGCATTATCATAAATTGATGGCTTTTGAGATTTTAGACCATTCATGTTTAGTGTAGTTTTCAGTATCAAAACATCGATGATTTTAATTATATGAAAGTGCATTTGTAACATGTTGGGATTCTAGTTTAATTATGAATATATAAATAGTATGAATAGGCAGGCCTATAATTCCTTCTGTTAACTGAATTTTTTCTATGTGTATGCTTTTATGCATTTGAAACACTGAAGAAGTGGGCATCGTTTTTCAATTATGGTAATGAATAAATGATGATATAAAGAAATGAAGCTCTCTTAAACATTCAGTCTCAATCAGTTGCGATTCCTCACTCAGCACTGCAGTTAGTTCGCATCTATATGCAAACTGGTTTTGTTGTAATTACGAGGAAATTAGTTTTGAACATTAAAGGTGTCAATAAAATTGCAATATATTTTTGAACCTCTTTATGTTCTGAAAATTTCTAAAAATAATGTCTTCTCAAGTCACACCTGAAACAGCTCTTGCTAAAAGTTTTTAATGCCCATGTTGTTACTTAATTTTTGATCTTCTATTGTGAATCGACTTATATCTTAAGTCAAAATTGGCTATCATTGCTTTTTGTAATTGAATGTTTTGCAGTTAGCACATTTTCATTACTTGAATGGCGAGTGCCATTGTTCACACTGTATTTCTATGCCCGTTTGTAGTTTTGATAATTATAGCAGCCGAAATGCTAGAAGCCATTTGATGTTGTGGACTATACGGTGCGTTCTCCACTGTCAGTGACTTAAAGTATGTACGTACATGTAATGTCATTTCCATAGCAAAGTTGTTTATCATAATTTGCTACCCAGGTACCACATCTTCAATTCATCTAAACTATATCTCACGATCGTGATGAAGTACTTTAAGTCACGTGTTTCTTCTAGATTTTGAAATGTGTTAATTACAGAAAATGTGTAGTATTTATTACTTGTATGATCGCTTTGTTCCTCGAAAGGGTGCCGTGCACTAGCTGAACCCTTGCCTCGAACATGATCCATTGCAAATCTTGTAAACAAGATCTGATTACATTTGACTTGCACTCAGCGAGATAAAAGATGTTTCTGCTGTACTACTGTGTTGTCTAGAACATTCCGGAATTGACATACAAAACTATCCATGGTTGGATTGTAAAATGTGATGGTCATGTCATCCTATAATTGACAATGTAAATTCACGTCTCCTTCTTTACATATGAATGATGATTTAAAAGTTCAATCGCATATTAAATCTATTTTAAAATACGCGAATGGAGTTGATAAACATGATAGTCAATTGGAATCTGTGATTTCAAATTCATTTTAGCTTCTTAACGCTGAATTGAAAATTGTCACGCCTCCATCAAGCGGTTGAATTCAACAATATCAAAACCGATGCTTCAAAACCTCAATCGAATGTTATTTTAGCGGTTACCGTATATTCGCAAATAATTCACATCTTGTTTATACATACACTTCCAATAATTACAACAATTAATAAGTAATTGGTAAGGAACATCATTTTTTTGTGTGCACCTGCCGGGCCTCAATGACATTAGAAGAAATCGTGAGGTTGTCAGTCCAAACTATGCATCACAAAACTATGACTAAATCAAAAATGAGGACATGGAAATACATAATATAGGGGAGACGCGGTCTCCATGACCCCTTGCATTTCTCAACACCCTGTTTATTACCCACACTGATTTGGGATTTTGGGATTTGAAAATGTGCTCTGAAGTAAGCAAATGTCCTACCAAAAATATTTTTTTAAAATACTAATTTCTGTGTGTGCAGAAGCAAATCACAGATTTTAATTTTCTAATTTCTAAAACTCATTTATTACTTGATTATGTGTCATCCCAAATCTGTTCCACATGTTAATTTTACCATGTCATTGATTGTGTATCAATAATTACCACCTTTATTGTGTCCCATAACTTTGCTGGTCTTAGTGGTTGCGTTTCTTCCACAAGGTCAATTGTGAGTCCGATGACCCCTAAAGGTGCGGGTTCCATGACCCCAGGCTCATGGAACTCACATAATGCATTTGAGGCAGTGATATTCAAAAATCAAATTTATGCACTCTGTAGAAAGTTTCTATAGTGCTGCTTATAGAAAAACAAACAACCTGAATTTCGCTGAAGTTCAATCGATTCTCATGCCTTCCAACCGAATCGCACAACAACGTGCCATACATCACTCGAGAGCTTGCATTCTCAGCTTTAAAATGAGCCATGATAGACCTGTATCCGTTATTTTATTTGCTGAGCAGTGCTCGAAATATGAAAATCGCTCAATTTACAAATCGCAATTTTTCAGAAAGAAAACATTTGAGTATGATAATGAATTAGGCATGGGAAGAACATTTTCTGAGCCCTGTTTTGACATACCGTTCATCAAAATCGGTGAACTAATGAAAAATTAGTGGTATTGTGAAGTTATCACAAAATCATGACATTTGTGGTTGAAGATGCTATGTTCTCACTTTTGCATCAAAGTGTTTATGTTTGGTATCCTCTGAATGAGTGCTTGCGATGTAAGGAGTACGAATATGTAAGTTGCATTCATATAATTTCAATAGTTCTTTTTAAAACTTCTTCAAATTTTTTCTCATTTCCGCAAAAGTACACAAACAATTAAGGTAAACAATCGTCGGCAACCGCTATGAAAGAACAAAGACATGCCTTCGCTAATTGTCTTGTTTTGAACCTTCGTTCACTTGACGAAGTGTTTGTACGAGACTTCTGCGGAAATGAGAAGAATATTGAAGACGTTGAAAAAGAACTAATGAAATTATATGAATATAACTTACATATTCGTACTCCTCAGATCACGAGCATTCATCCAGAGTATACCAAACATAAACACTTTTGATGAAAAACTGAGAACATAGCATATTCAAACTAAAAGGTCATGATTTTGTGATAACTTCACGATAGCGCTAATAATAATTATCACTCACAAGTCTTCGTATTGAAAAATTGCGATTTGTAAATTGAGCGATTTTCATATTTCGAGCACTGCTCAGCAAATACAATAACGGATACAAGTCTATCATGGCTCATTTTAAAGCTGAGAATGCTAGCTCTCGAATGATGTATGGCCCGTTGTTGTGCGATGCGGTTGGAAGGCATGAGAATCGATTGAACTTCAGCGAAATTCAGGTTGTCTGTTTTCTATAATCAGCCCTATAGTTTTGACCAAATAAATTCATTTAATTAACGCAAGGTGGCAAGTGTCAATCGTAAAGTTGTTATTAGGGTCCAAAAAACAAATGGCAGCTTAAAGCATATAAATTTTGTAAAAACATGCTTTTTTCCTTTTTGCGAGCTAGTAGATATTGGATCAAAAATTTGTTTCCAGCATTCATAAATATTTATGTTTTTAAACCACACTTTCAAACATGTCTTTCAACCTTGACTTTAAGCATGTTTTTATACATTTTTACGAGCATGCTCACCTTTGCTCACTTTCATCATCCACCAATCCCAAATTACTCGAGGGTGCGCCGTATGGTCCTCTTCCATTTAACGCGGTCTAAGGTTAGATTGTAGGATATGCATTTTTGCTCCAAATCCTTTTCTATGACGTGGGTGGACGATTTCCTCTTCGTCAGCCAGATATTGGTTGATGCAGGATTGCTTGAGTTATACGGTCGTTCGCTCTTCTCCTGACGTACCCGAACCATGCAAGCCAGTACTTCATGAATCGGTCGATTGCTGGGACCTCTCCATTCTTGACTCGGTCCCGGAGGGTTAAACCTTGACATCGCCTGTGCATCTTCACTTCGGTCACCATCAGCCTTTGTGTATCTTTATTCCTCGGTGCCCAACACTCTTCTCCATAGGTGATTGCCGGTCGCATCACGGCCTGGTAGATCTTTGATTTCAGTTTGACGGGAACTCCTTTGTCGTAAATGACTCCTGTCACTTGCCTCCAACTTTTCCATCTTGTTTGTAAGCGATTTCTGATGTTCTGTCCGCAAGATTATATTTCGTCTAAGAGTGAACCGAGATGTTCAAACTTCTTAACCGACGGCAGCGGGGTTCCCTCCAGTTGGAGTTCTTCGTCGTTTGCAACGGTGAAGAGGTAGTCACTCTTACTTCTGCTATTTTACGAGTTGCATCTGTTCTGCCACTTGTGCATTTTTATGAGTATGCATTGCTTATTTTTATTGATGATTGCTTTTTCTATGTATTGCCCTGTCATTGATAAATGCACTACAGATCAGTTGATGGAAATTTATAAAAAGCTAGATCAGTGAGCCAATGATTCGACTGTCCAACCATGACTTGCTAGAATTCGAAGATTTCAAGAAATTGAGAAGCTGTCAGCAAAGATAAGAAGAGTTCAGGATGATATAAAAATTCAACTTACAAAGCTATCAGGTGCTTTAAAAAGATGAACTCATTCGCCGCGCTGTTTTACAGTAAGGTTGGATAAATCTAAGGGCACGACAAAATTTCTCTGGACACATTGTGTCCAAGGGATGAGAATTATTGTGAGCAACAATTAGGAAGAATTTCATAGCTGCCTCTCCTCGTCGCCTGCTCAAATCCGAAAATTGCTCACAGCTGGACTCACTCACTAGAACCACATATAAAGCGATGCGATGTGATACAGCTATTGTGGAGATGGCCTATGAGGCTTTGCCGATGGGTTTTGGGATCCCGACTGGGATTTGGCTAGAATTCGGTTTGGACTCAGCCGCCAAAAATTAGCCAATCCCAGTAGGAATTTGTTCTCTATATTCCTGCTGCTTAGTCTTTTTATAATTAAAAGAGAAGCCAAAAAATATCTAGGCCTACATATGTCATATTAATCATAATTGTTTTTCTTTACATGCACATGAAATGATGTAGACCGTGCAATATCTGAGGAGGCAATGAAGAGGGTTCTCTATTGCCAGGACGAGGACAAGTAGGCCTACTTCGAACCAGTATTGTACAGATTTTTGTTATTGATGATTTGTTTTAAGGACGTCACACTTCTATAAGGAATTTATATATAAGGATGATTTTGCTTTGATGTCATCATCATTTTTGAAGCATGATAATATGCTTTGATTAATCAAGGTGCGTTTTATTGGATTGCGCTGTTCAACTGAAGACCTATGCAACTGAAGCAGCCTAAGTAAAATGCGGGCAAAATGTTCCAAACAGCACACTGTCAAATATTTCTCAAAATGCAGAACACCTACATATTATTGTGGAAATATTTCTACATGCTTTTCCCATGCGAAGTACGCTAACAGGTCCTACAAACCTAGCACCTACTCAACATTGAATTTAATGGCAGTATGTGGACATGCATATCCATGTCTTAATGGCCTCATATTTTTCCACTCGGTTGACGAAACATGAACTCGCAGTGTCCAAATAAACAATGCACAAGCATGTACGAGTGTTTCAACAATTATCACTTTGCAACTAAATAAGGACATGTGCTATAGCCTATGTATCACATGGAATAAGGGATATTTGCATTATTCATACCCTGTGTCATAACTGTATCTCAATTCTTCCTGGAACACAGGCATAGAACAACCACCAACAACCTAAGTAGCAAGGAATCCTCCCAAATGCGCACAGCGCCCCCCCTCTGGAGCGCGAGTTGGGTTGTTATGGTTCTGGGTCGACCGGCCGGGTGTGTCTTGGTCGACCGTCGTGGTTATTCTTGGGCGGTGGTCTTTGTTTTTGGTGTGTAGGGATTGTTGTAGGCTTATTTTGTGTTTAGATTTGGTTTCCTGATGAAATTCTGGGTTGACATGTTGTGTTTCTTGGGTGTAGGTGTGGTTTAGGTGTGTTTTTGTGTGTTTTTGAGTGAGAAAGTGGCTGTAGCGGCTAAACGAAGCATCGTACGTGAAAATGGACGGCGGATTTGTACTTTTTGGCCAATTTTGGGTCTAGGTGACTTGTTTCCAAAGTCGTACGCCAAACAACGAAGAACTTCGACCCCCCCTCCCTTGGCAGCGATCTTCCAACTTTGGTTCTAGAAATGGTAGAGAGTCGTGCGATAGCTCATTTGAAAGCTAAGAGTGCTACAAATTGATTGGAAAGCACAGTTTGGCCCTATCTTTCATTGCTGAGGCTTGAGAGTGACATTGAGACTTTTGGTCATGTTAGAGAGCCGTCAGAGGTTGAGTTTTGTGTTTTGGACTCCACCGGGCGAACCAAGCATCGGACGAGAAAACTAAGACGAGATTTGGAATCAGCTTGATGTCATTGGCCAATGAGGAGCACATCCAATGAGAATCCAGCATTTCTCTATAAATAATGAGGTTTTCAGAGTAACAGTCATTCCATCTTTGAGTCGCACAGGTGTCGGACGCACGTTCTCCCTCTACATTCCTATTATATTATCCATCTGAAATGGTAAGTTCGAACCTTCCTTCCACTCCTTCCTTGAGTGCTAACTTAATAGCATCTCTTTTATTTTCAGGCATCTACTACATCTACTGCATTTACAGGACAAGATAGTGTTCAGACGTTACAAGGATCTCTACAATCAGATCGTCTTATGTTGAGGCCAGTAGAAGAGACAACACAGGTACATAATCCTACCCCACTACAGCGTAAATTTAGACAAGCCATACGTTATCACGATCATAGCATAGTATTGCAAGCAGGAATGATTCCTTCCACTGAAGTGAAGATACTGAACAGTCAGCATGGGGACTACGTTGTCATTCCTGTGAATCCATACATTCGTCGCCAACTCTATATTATTGAAGAGTTTGCAACATTAAATATGGACATCCCTACTCCCCTTAGCAAGGAATGGAAGGTGAGAGACGACAATGATACTCCATATAGAAAGATATGGGATGGTAAAAAGCTTTCTTTACCACTATCGCATTGGTGCTCATACTATAAAAGGGAAGATGAAGTGCCACCCATCAGATGTGAAGACCTCGCAGAAGGCACTTGGAATATTGGTTTTGCTATCAGTGGAACATATTATGGCTATCACCAGAACAACAAATCAGCATCTATATCGATGCATGCTCAATCCATCCTATATATACCAAAGCAACCAGACGTTCTTGACATCATTGATCAAATCCTCAACGAGAGCGGTACAAAGCGGAAGTCAGATAAGAATGCTTCCGCTAAACGCAGGCCAAAGAAGGAGAATCACTAGTCCTAACCTATCTCTACCATATGACAATTCGCTCATGTGCTTTGAGTGTCGTAGACGTGGACTTATCAGATACATTTTACTTCTTCGTTGCCATCATGTTATTTGTGTATTTTGTCGTGAACAGCATCGATGTACTTCATCATTTTGTAATATGCTATAGGACTCTTCATCAGGTGAGTAAAAATTTGTAATTTCCTTTTTAGGTCTGTCATCATGTTTATGGATTGTGAGGGTGAACCTGTACAGGAGCTCAGTGCTATTGCTATGGACAATTGGTCGTATCAACTTGTTAGTGTCTATCATCAACATGCCAAGTGTGATCCCAACGCTGATAGCTGGGCGGGAAAACATATCCATGGACTTAATCAGCAATACTTGCAAGACTATGGCTTTTCTAATGAATGTGCTCTTCTTATTGACTTTAAAAGATGGTTAGCAGCTTTAATGTTGTATGTATCTTTTGCAATGATCCTACTAAGGAGAAGAAACTATTTCCAAATCTAATCATCAATGATATTCTACTTCCACCTTGGGATAGCAGAGTTAATGAACACTACCATGAAGTCACTAAACGTTTTAAGGAATTGAGTGTTCCTATTTTAAGTGTTTGTTGTAGTCGCTACATTCATAATCAAGGCTTTTTTCCTCCATATCTCAACACTGCTAAAGTAATGTTTGGTCATCACTGTTCTTTATATGATAGTTGCTAACTGGATCTATTTTCTCTGTTTCAAACCCAAAATTTGTAATGCATGCTTGTTAAAGTCGTCTAACAAATGCTTTATGAAGAGATTTGTTCTTTTCATGCAACGGGTGGGATAGATGAAGGATGATAATGTCTTTCTCAAATGATTGTGGAACATTAAGTTTTCATAGACAAAACTTAAAGGGAACTATTCAAGATTATGTGATAACTTTTCATAGAGATGAGATCAACATCAAATCAGTTATTGATGATACTAGCACACTATTTTTGAAGTTAATGGATACGTTTTCTAATAGAATTGTAATGGCGAGATTAGTTGCAAAAAATCATTTCAGCCATTTTGGGAAAGAATAGGTAGAAGATCGTTTCTTCCACTTTGCTTCTTATTCGATGGAAGTTGTAGATAATCCCGAAGAATTTTTTGAAAAACATATGGGAAAGATTGCTCAACTTCTTGATGCAATTAATCATCATGGTAGCAGTTTAGTGATTGAAGCGATTTCACATGTTCACATTCAACTTTGTATAAAAGAAACTTAAAGATGCAATGGTACTTAATCGTAGCACATTTGCTGTTCGAGTTATGTCTGCTTACTCTCGAAGTATATTCCTTCTGCACATGCGTCTATTATTTAGAAAAGGCTAGCAAGTTCATGTCCCCAAAAAGACTTGCTTTAGAAGTTGTTAGTAAGAGTGAAAATATGTGCGATGTATGCAAGCGAAAGGATGGAAGCGAAAAACGCATCTTTAAGAGATGTAAGCATACTTTCTGCCAGCACTGTTTCATACGCCGCTGTATTCAACTTTGTCAATGTAGCCACTGTGATATAGCTCACTTTGAGCGTCACTTCTGCCAGAAAAGTTAGTACCTATGCAAACATGGAAAACTCAAGTTGTGACAATGGTAAAGAAAAAAATGGCGAGACGTGAAAGTCGAACGTCTTCAAAATTTTCTGGAGCCATTGGAGCTCTTCAACGAATGAAAGGAAATGATCGATATAATGCTATACGACATGCTAATGATAAATTTATTCGAGAAATTGTTTCTCATGTGAGAAGTTTGAGGACAAAGAAATTATCACCACAACAACGAAAGTTACTCAAGCGATATACTACAAAACTACGATTCATCTCCAATCCTAAAATCACCCTTCAAAGAAAGAGGATAACTCTGACACAAAAGGATGGTTTACTTTCAGCAATACTTCCGATGTTAGCTCCTGTAGTGGGCGACGTATTGAGCAATATCTTTGGCTTTAAGCGTTAATTATGCAAATGTTGAGTCTCAAAGTATTAAAATGGATTTCAGACTTCAATGTGATAAAAATCTGACTGTATCAAGTCCATCCCATGCAGGAAAAACTGCTTTCACTCTGAATTTGCTAGACAAAAGAAAAGGATTGTTTAGGGAACCTATCGATCGAGTTATTTGGTGTTATGTTATTTATCAGCCGTCACTCTTTCAGGAATTGCAACGTCCTAACTTTATTCGAAATGAAGGAATAATTATTCGAGATGATAAGATAGAGTCCAACGATGTCGTTGTATTGGATGATCTATTGAAGGAAAGCAAGAATTCTAAAGACGTTACAGACATGTTCACTCGCGTAGCACATCACAAAAGGTGCTTTATGATATATATATTGCAAAATTTGTTTCCTGATGGAAAAGAAGCCCGCACACGAAACCTGAATACGCACTATTGCGCTATCTTTAAGAATCCACGAGATAGAAGTCAATTTGAAATTTTAGCCCAAATTTCGCCAAGAGGTTCAAAAGCTTTAATTGAAATTTTTCAAGCAGCAACTGAAAAACCACACGGTTACCTTTTTATTGATTTTACACAACGGTGTCCGAAAGAATTTAGATTTCGAAGTGATATTTTGAAAAAACCTATAATTATCTACAAACCATGAGCTCCTATTCTCGCATGATTGTTATTCCTCAGGATGAATATGTGCAATTGACTGCTTTACAGCATGTAAAGCAACCTCTATCAAATCAGATTTATAAGAAAGAGCTGGATTATCAAGAAAATGCACATATTAAAGATCCAGATCGCGCAGTTTTATTACAATCAGAAACTGTTGAAGAATTGAAAAGTTTGAAGAATAAGATGCGCGACTCTGTTTCGACTGCTACACCTTTAGCATCTCGTGCACATGCAATAGCTCTTTTCAACAGCATTGAACCATATCTCAATGTGAATGATAGAGGTGAAATCATTACAGATGATGATAAAACTATTAGCGCGTCGCGTTATGAAGACTTGATTCAGTATGTAACGCGTAGAAAAGTCGACAAGGTTATGCCCCACATGGTTGGCCATATTTTCTTCAACAATTGAAAAAGCATAATGTTCCAAAATTTGCATTGAATAATGAAACATTGAAAGAACTTGATCCTACTTCAGAAGTTGATACTACTTCAAATGTTAATTCTGTTCCTAAAATTAGGAGTGTTACAATGCCAAGAAATTGGTTTAAGAGTTCACCTTTCACACTTATATCTCCTTCCACACTTACTAAGAAAACAAGAGGAACATCCTCCAGGCAAACAAGAGGAAGAGATAGATGTAGAACATCTCCACCAAAGAAATATATGTTCTCAGACTATTAATATGAAGCAGAAGTGTTGCATGCCATGTAATGAGCCGCCGGAGGTGTATGTTGATGTAACATGTACTTGCTGTACCAGCTCTTACAATGAAACCCCTAAGCAATGTGAACATGAACGTAAATCTGCTAAGTCTTGTGGCTGCTGTAAGTGTAAGAAGGCAAGATAGCAAAAACATGAGAAGGAGAATGAGTCAGTCGTCATCACATGAACTTTTAAAGTCAATATATTATTATGTAAAACATCCAGCAGGATTTGCATCTATAAACAAATTGTCAAAATCGACTGGTCTTCCGCAATCACAAGCTAAACAATGGTTAAAGGGTCAGGCTACCTATACACTCCACAAACAAGCGAAAAAGAAGTGCCGTACCCGTCATTTTATTACTCATTACATTGCTGAACAGTGGCAGGCAGATTTGTGTGATGTTGCCTCTATTTCATAACTCATCATAACTCGGGAAATAATTCTATTTTGACAGTAATTGATATTTTCTCGCCATATGCGTGGGTTCAACCTTTAAAAACTAAGGAAGGTAAACGAGTAGCAAAGGCATTCCAGTAAATTTTCCAAGAGGGTCGCATTCCAAAGAGAATTCAGAGTGATCAAGGAAAAGAGTTCGAAAATCAGCATGTGGGAAGATTGTTTGAGAGATGTGACATTGCGTTGTTTAGTGTAAAGAGTGCCTATAATGCTGCATCAGTTGAACGTTTTAACCGCACATTGAAAAATCGCTTGTGGCGACATTTTACTGCCAACTTAACGCAAAATTGGACAAAGATTCTACAAGATACGGTACATGCCTACAATCACTCTGTACATCGCTCTATTGGACTCAGACCAGCAGATGTGAATGCTGACAATGTAGATGAAGTCCGTGAAACATTCCAACGTAAGCGTAATAATGCAAAAAGTGATGTAAAAATAGGCGACAAAGTTCGCATATCAAAAGTGAAGAGTGTTTTTGCCAAAGGTTATCTCCCAAATTGGACAGAAGAAATTTTTACAGTTTCAAGCATCAATAAAAAAGACTCCCAGAACTTACAAGTTAAAAGATTACGATAATGAAGAAATAGATGGCAGCTTTTACCGTGATGAGGTTAAGGTAGTCACTGAAAGTGAAACATATTTAGTAGAAAAAATCATCCGTTGCAAGAATGGTGTCTTGTTAAATAATAATATCTTTATTTCTTGAAAATGAAAATCAAAAAACATTTCAGCTAAAGTATGGTCGACTTAACAGCATGGATGAAAGCAAAAAAGATGACTTAAGTGATCGGGAAAGACAGGAGGAAATTAACGAACTTTCAGTGCATGCCAAGCATTTCATTGATTACGATAGTGGAGAACACAGTGAAACAATTTCGTCGTCTTTCCGTACGGGAAAATGGAACCGAGAAAGTACGATTGCCAATTGGTTGAATACAGTGATTGAGAGGATGTGTTGGTTGAGTCGCGGCAAGGAGGAGTTTCCTTATAGAAGTAAAGTATTTTCGAAAAAAGTCATCATCTCAATGAGCACATGAGCAGTTGTTTCCACAAATTATCCGGTGAGCACGGTTAAAAGTTCGTTTGACGATTTGTCGGCATTTATAATTCAAATTTCCAAACAATGGAGCAAAGTAGAGAAGGACACTTTCTATTACGGATTCGTAAATTAGCCATAAATCATCATGTGAAATAAAGGGCTTAAGGACACGAAGCAAGTACAAGCGTCTTGAGCAGCGAATCCATTGATTTTGAAATGGTGGTTCCAGGAAAGATTTGATTACCACATAACCCCTAACAGCTTCATTTGCGATACTACAGAAAATGGCAAAGAACGTTATAGAACAGCATTTTTCTTGTTGAACACCATGGCACTGGTTTTTGACATGTTGATATTCAGCTTGTTGTTTGAGACCCAATTGCATATGTTATTGAATTCCATTTGAACTATATTTTGAATTTGATTTATTGACATGTTCTGTTCAATTGTGATCACCTCACTGACGTCATCAGCATACTGAAGCAGAAACGTATCTGTAAATTTTGGGAGTATGTCACTGCAGTAAAGCCCAAAAAGATATGGACCAAGCAGTGATCCTTGTGGTACTCCACTTGAGACTGATGAGAAGCTACTTAGAACATTCTTTGTCCGAACAGATTGAGTTCTATAAGTCAAGTAATGCTTTAGCCACATCAGAAAACCTGTCGGCAAATTCAGCCTGTATAACTTCTGAAGGAGATTGTCATGTGGAACAGAATCGAAAGCTCTTGTGAGATCATAGCTTAGTAATATGCATGATGTTACACTTGATTCGTCCAGTTGCTTAGTGACATGATCATGAAGTGATATCAGTGCAGCGGTTGTGCTGGATTTTGGCTTGTATCCGTACTGAGTAATAGGAAAATGCGACAAGAATCTCGGCTTCAATGCATTCAAAATAGACTTCTCCAAAATCTTACTGGGAACACTGAGAAGACTTATCGGACGTAGCTGATTGAGCTTTGGTGGTGAAGTCTTTGGGATCGCAGAAACATGACACTGCTTGAAAAGGATCGGTACTTTGTGCTCAAGTATGGACGAGTTAATTATATTGCATATCGGACCTGCGATAAATGGTGCTGCAATCTTGTAGAGCTTATTTGAAACTGCATCTGAACCAGTAGCTTTGGACACTTTGAGCTTATTGAGCTCAATGCGCACATATTCAGTGTCAATCAACGGGAACCTAGATTCATTATCGTCAGTTACTTGAAAAGAGGACAAATCACTGCTTTGGAACGCTTGACAAAAGGTTTTACTCGACATGTTAACCGCAATTCGTCCATTTTATTTGGAGTCGCAATACTTCTGGCATTGAACAACAAAAAGGAAGGATAAACATTGCAGTTTTGATTATCAGAATTGGTAGAAAAATCATTTAGTCATTCAGACTGCAAGATGCATCGCAGCGGATCTTCAAAATCGACGATCTGATCATCTACGAATAATCTGCCTTTTTGAATGTAAATATTTTGGTCGGGATAGTCATTTCTCAGGCTTTTGACTTTGGTCCGCAACCTAGCACTTTCTCTACGATCAGCAAAGCATTTGTCGCTATCAAAGAAAATCCCTTGAAGTCTGAAATCATTTTTCCTTTTTCGATACTCTCTAAGTACATATTTCTCACTGCTCGACTGCTTGTTTTAACTTTAATTGGTCTGTGTTCGTTAGCTTTCTTCCTACCTACCCTGAGAATCGACGTGTTTTGCAAATGATCTCTCATATCAGCATTAACGATGTTCAAAATGTCCTTCACTTTCGTCTCAGTGTCATCTACTTGATTATCAGAAACTTCAGGGATTCCTCTTATTATCAAATTCGGACTTAGCTCATTTCTAATTTCACGGAGCTTAGTGCGTTCAGAATTGACTATGTAGCTTTTTATTTGTTGAATTTCTTCTTCATGGCGATTTTGTACAATCTTGATGTTATTCACATTTTCGTCTAGTGTAGCAATTTTCTGACTAATCGTTTCTAAACGATTTAGAATTGTACTTAAAATTCTTTCCTCTGATTCCTTTGTTAGTCTTTGAAATTCGCTCAAGGTCAAATTACCTGCCGATGCAGAACGCGTAGTACGTTGACTGACGTCATTAGCTGGACTGTTGACTGGTGCATATCTGACAACTGTAGGCAGCTGTTGCAATAGCTACTTCACGTGACTGAAGAATGAAAGTCAATAGAGTGATGTCGCAAATTTACGAAGCTTCAACGTCACCGCGATCGATGAAAAAATCAATAATCGTCGGAAAACTGGACAGGGGTGTTCTATACCACACTATTGATAACAGCTGACTATCATATGCTAGCTGACAGTCCCAGCTGATTTCAACAACGCACTCCTGTCCAAATCCGACACTATCACGGTCACAGTATGGTAAGTGGATGACGTTGACACGTGACCAAAATGACCAATACGAGCGACGAATAAATCACCACTTGACTAGCAAGGAACAATAGGCGACGCAACCTGACTCCCAAGCTCCCAAATCAAGCCACCTTCAACCAAATCCACCACACCAACAAGAAAGACCAGGCTATGGGAACGATAACACAAAAAAAATCGTCACAAGTGGCTCATTAACACCAGAAACCGATGGAAAATGTTGTCCTCTCGATCAGACGGCAAGAGCGCACGACCACACACTTTATGGCTCGGTTATCATTCAAGTATGAACTCTTGATGTTATTGTCCAATGAGGATCATCATCCAATGAGAATCAAGCATTTCTTTATAAATAGCGAGCCTTCCACAGTGAGAATCATTCCATCGTTGAATCACACGAGTGACGGACGCACATTTTCTCTCTCTCTAGTTCCCTGTTCTATTATCCAACTAAAATGGTAAGTCGCTACTTCCCTCCCTCTCCTCCCTTGAACGTAAACTTAATACAATCTTTTTTCATTTTCAGGCATCTACTCCATCTGCTGCACTAGTAGGACAAAATGGCGGTCAAACGTTACAAGGTTCGCTACGGTCAGATCATCTACAACTGAGGCCAGTGGAAGAAACATCCAAGGTACATAATCCTACACCGCTACAGCGTAAATTTAAACAAGCCTTGCGTTATGATGATCATAGCGTAGTACTCCAAACGGGAATGCTCCCTTCCACGGATGTCAAGATAATGCACAATCAGTATGGGGACTACATACTGATCCCCGTGAGTCCGTACATTCGCCACCAACTTGATATTATTGAGGAGTACGTGACATTAAATATGGACATTCCTACTCCTCTTGCTCAAGAGTGGAAGGCGAGAGATGACAAGGATACTCCCTATAGAAAGATTTGGGATGGTAATCACATTTGCCTACCGGTATCACATTGGTGTACTTACTATAAGAAGGATGGAGATCATTCAATACCCATCAGATGTGATGAGCTCGGAGAAGGTACTTGGGATATCCTTTTCAAAGTGAATGGGCTATATTATGGTCGACACAAGGATAATAAAATAGCCTCTCTCTCCATGCATATGGAATCCATCCTATATATTCCGAAACCACCCAACGTGGACGACATAATTGATCAAATCCTTAACAGCAGTGGTACGAAGCGCAAGTCGGAGAAGAATGCTACATCAAAACGCAAATCAAAGAAGGAGAATTACTAGTCCTTTCCTAACTCTACCCTATGACAATTCGCTTATGTGCTTTGAGTGTCGTAGACGTGGTCTTATTAGATACATTTTACTTCTTCGTTGCCATCATATCATTTGTGTATTTTGTCGTGAAAAG
>CAJQUW010003689.1:0-87669 GCA_907163375.1 Prostheceraeus crozeri | reverse complement strand
TGGGTGGATGTTTTGGAATATATAAGATGGATTCAGTGTATATCGAGAGAGAGGCTATTTTATTATCCATGTGTCGACCATAATATAGCCAATTCACTTTGAAAAGGATATCCCAAGTACCTTCTACGAGCTCATCACATCTGATGGGTATTGATTGATCTCCCTCCTTTTTATAATAACTTACACCAATGGTTTGATAATGGTAGGCAAATTTGATTGCCCATCCCAAAATCCTTCTATAGGGAGTATCCTTTTTCATCTCTCGCCTTCCACTCTTGAGCAAGAGGAGTAGGGAATGTCCATATTTAATGTCACGTACTCCTCAATAATATCAAGTTGGTGGCGAATGTACGGACTCACGGGGATCAGTATGTAGTCCCCATACTGATTGTGCATTATCTTGACATCCGTGGAAGGGAGCATTCCCGTTTGGAGTACTACGCTGTGATCCTCATGACGCAAGACTTGTTTAAATTTACGCTGTAGCGGTGTAGGATTATGTACCTTTGTTGTTTCTTCCACTGGTCTCAGCTGTAGATGATCTGATTGTAGCGAACCTTGTAACGTCTGGCCACCATTTTGTCCTACTAGTGCAGCAGATGTAGAAGATGCCTGAAAATAAAAAAGATTGTATTAAGTTTACGTTCAAGGGAGGAGAGGGAGGGAAGTAGCGACTTACCATTTTAGTTGGATAATATAACAGGGATGTAGAGAGAGAGAGAATGTGCGTCCGCCACTTGTACGATTCAACGATGGAATGATTCTCACTGTGGAAGGCTCTCTATTTATAAAGGAATGCTTGATTCTCATTAGACAACAATCCTCATTGGAGAATAGCATCAAGTTGATTCCCACTCTCACCGATGCTTCATTCACCCGCTAGCGCTCATCGTCTCCTTTCACCGTCTCGACTAAAGCTCTATTGTATTCTTCCGTTGATAGGTGTGGTAAAACACGGGTGGGCAAATGTGTGTCGTCGCGCCATTGATAATAATACTCCAACAGTAGGCGACCATGCTTGAATACGCGCCTTGGATATTTCAGCAAAGTCTCATCAATCAATTTCCTACTTTGAGCCACACTCATGAATACAATGTGGCAGACAAGCTCGTTGTGGGGAGGGTGTGGGCATACACCAATGGTTGAATGTAGGTCGTAAGCATATCATCATTCATCATGAGTTGGAAGCCTATCACTGAAGGCAGCTCGACATACGTCCTTAGAGTCACCTAAACAATGTCCTCCATGCTCTGGGAAACTACCTGCGCCATCGGCTAAATCGCTCCTCTCGTCGTCAAAAGAATGTACATAGCTCATGCACTCCAACTCTCTCAGTGCTGTAGGCGCATTTTATGCCACCCACCCCTACGCTCCTCTGGTGTTAACTTTCGTCTAGCAAAAAGTCGTCATGAAATTTCAACGACGGAGTAAAAGTTTGAGATGATACACTCCTGGCAAACTAACTCATGAAGTAGCTTTGCTGTGATACATTTCTATCTGTAAACATATGGTAATGTTAAAGTGAATCTAAAACTTTTCAGCTTATTAATTGTTCATCGTTGCATCAACGCTTTAACTCGCGAACAGTTATAATTTTATTTTAATTTACACTTAGTCTAACTTGCAAACTAGTAAATCTTGCGATCTTATTTTTACAAACAGTTATACTTTTATTTCTAACATACACACTATTGAATCTTTATTTCTAACTTGTAAACTCTTGAAACTTTATTTTGATATACAAACAGCTAAAACATTATTTCTAACGTATACACCATTGAAACTTTATTTTTAACTTGTAAACTCTTGAAACTTTATTTTGATATACAAACAGCTAAAACATTATTTCTAACGTATACACCATTGAAACTTTATTTTTAACTTGTAAAACTCTTGAAACTTTATTTTGATATACAAACAGCTAAAACATTATTTCTAACGTATACACCATTGAAACTTTATTTTTAACTTGTAAACTCTTGAAACTTTATTTTGATATACAAACAGCTAAAACTTTATTTCTAACGTATACACCATTGAAACTTTATTTTTTAACTTGTAAACTCTTGAAACTTTGTTTTTGATATACAAACAGCTAAAACTTTATTTCTAACGTACACACTATTGAAACTTTATTTTTAACTTGTAAACTGGTGAAACTATATCTTTCATTTACAAATAGTAGAACGCTTAGTCTAACTTGCAAATCTTATAACATTTCATATGGGTGATGATGGTAGATGAAATAGTGTTAGATAAAATTAAGATAGCTTACACTTCTGATACAGGGATAGCAATCGACTGCGATCCATGTGTAAAGAGCTTGTTAGACTACGGAAGAGAGAAGTGTGTTATGTTGCGTGTGGCGCGTGAGTGTCCTCCCATTTCATTCCATTCATCAATTCGTCTCATTGATAGAGACAGGTAGACCTCATGGTTCTCATAACGTATGCAATGGAAAGTTTTAGGCAACCTTCGACAGTTGGCTAAATGTCGCCCTGGCGCGAATGCATACTACGTTGAGACAGAGGCAATCACTTGCAAACATGACGCAGAGAGGTTTAACAAGATTGACCATTGCCGAATGTCCCTTGCGGTATACATAGCTACGGGTTTCACCGCCGCCCTTTACAGGAACGCCCGTCGAAAGGAAGTATTACACCGAACTTCATTTGCGACGTTCAAGTTGACTGATAGCAGATTCAACTTAATGATAGTATTTGCCAGTCCGAAGACTGCCCAGGGCAAACCGCGTGGAGGTTCTATCATGTCTTGCCCCATGGTGGCCCTTAAGAGAGCCGATGGTTCATTCTCGGGATTAGGTTGACTATTGGCTTGAATAGTCAAGGGGTATGACGCTTAGATTGTCATAAACTCTATACCGCCGAGGTCGTACTGGTGCATCCGGCACCTTTCGGATGCGGGTGGTATTTGGAGTCCACACCTCATCCGTCCAAATGATCCTCTTGATCTTCCCCTTCTTCTCATCCTCATCCCACTCGTCGAGGATGACGAACTCGGGAATGGCGTTATCTTCATCAATGAAGACGGGAATGTTGTCGGCAGATGTGGCTTCCATCGTGACTTCAAATTGAATGAGAAGCGCTACAATCTTCTAGCTTATATAGGGTTTTCAACAATGAATTGCTCAACAGCGAATCAGAATGCTTCAGGGATAGCAATCGACTGCGATCCATGTGTAAAGAGCTTGTTAGACTACGGAAGAGAGAAGTGTGTTATGTTGCGTGAGTATCCTCCCTTTCATTCCATTCATCAATTCGTCTCATTGATAGAGACAGGTAGAACTCATGGCTCTCATAACGTATGCAATGGAAAGTTTTAGGCAACCTTCGACAGTTGGCTAAATGTCGCCCTGGCGCGAATGCATACTACGTTGAGACAGAGGCAATCACTTGCAAACATGACGCAGAGAGGTTTAACAAGATTGACCATTGCCGAATGTCCCTTGCGGTATACATAGCTACGGGTTTCACCGCCGCCCTTTACAGGAACGCCCGTCGAAAGGAAGTATTACACCGAACTTCATTTGCAACGTTCAAGTTGACTGATAGCAGATTCAACTTAATGATAGTATTCGCCAGTCCGAAGACTGCCCAGGGCAAACCGCGTGGAGGTTCTATCATGTCTTGCCCCATGGTGGCCCTTAAGAGAGCCGATGGTTCATTCTCGGGATAATTCAAGGACTCAAGCTTGCCGCTTCGCCTCCGGCTCGTTCACGGAAGCAGGTGGTCGCTTCTCTTTGATATCTGTAAAGAAAGAAGTTGTTAGTTATTATCTTGAACTCTAAGTTACTTGTTTTAAACTTACAGATCTTCTCAGGACGTGGCTCGAACAGGAATCCTGTGATCGCCTCCTTGTGGTCGAATGTAAAGTGAAGGCATTCGATACCTTTTTTAGCCCTGCTATAACACATCTCGTCTCTGCCACGTTCACAGAGGAGCGGTCTTGCGGGCACACGTCCTTTCTTGTCAAGGGGAATGTGGAGGCGACTTGATCGTCGAGTACTGCTACTCATTACTTGCTGGTGCAGCTCCTGATTAGTCGCCACCACCTTCCCCAACTGCTTTCGCAGCCCTTCCACCTCCTCCCTCATCTTTCTTAACTCCTTCTCCTGACTCTCTCTCTCGATGAGGAGCTGCTCTTCTTTAGCCTTACTAGCGAGGTGCGAGAACCTCTCGCGATCGAGCTCTCCTTCTTTCTCAAAAAGACTAGCTTGAGTCTTCTTGAGCTCCTGAGTGACTCGCGAGAGGTTCTCGGAACTCGCTTTATAGAAGAAGCAGTCCCTCTTCCACACCTCCAACTCATTCTTCAGCTTGTCATAGTTATCAACCAGTGGTGGGCGCATAATGAAGTTGCGACATTGAGCCGCAATCCCACCACTGGTTGATAACTTAGCCGGCTGCACCTCGCTATCGAGGTCAACGTCCCTCACCGCCTCTACCTCGCTATCGAGGTAGACACTCTCGACTAGGTCAACCTTCGTCGAGCCTTTATCCTCCTCCTCTTCCTCACTGTCGCTGCTACTTGTAGCCGACTCATCGCTAGAGGAGGAGGAGGAGGAGGATTTACTCGACTTCGGAGAAGACTCAATCGGAGTGGGTGAGAGAGCCTTTGCTGGCATGCTAGAAGATGGAGCCTCTGCTGTCGTGATAGACTCGACAGCAGACTGAGCCTCTAGAATCGGGGTGGGCGAGAGAGCCTTTGCTGGTGCACAAGATGAGGGAGGCTTTGCTGACGTGATAGCCTCGATAGCACACTGAGTCTCCAGAGCTTTCAACTCTGAGCTGAAGAGACTTTGCTTCGCCTCCTCAGTCAGCTCTGGTTGACTGCAGCTGCTATGCTTGGCATGCCACTCCGGTAGCGTCTCGACAAGGCGAGATGCATTATGGCTGCTACAAAAGTATCGAATGCCCCCTACCATTCGCTTATGTGCACAAGAATGCTTCTTAAAGGCATCGCTACGAAAAATCTTTGAGCAGACGCAAAGCTTAAAAGCCGTCTTTGCGTTGTTGTAGTTAACCATTTTCTGAAGTGAAAAGGGGAAAACAATGATTATAATTCCGTAAACGTTTGATAGCAAACGGAAAAGAATGATTTTACACTTAGTGAGGAATGATAGATTTGAGTGTAGTGAGTGGCACTAGATCCCGTCGACAGCCCGAAGGCCTTGTACTGATCACTAGGGAAGTGAGAGATCTTCCCCGATACCCGCTCTTTACAGCTGAAGACATCATTGTCACTGCCCCGAAGTGGTAACAGGAACGCCGAGTCAAAGGTAGTGATCAGTAGCTGGGATCCAACCCCTCAAAGCTGCCTTAGACTTAGTTACATTTCAAATCTGATAGCAGATTTGAACTCAGCATACTTGAAAACCTTAGTCTACATGTTAAAACTTTGAAAAAACTGAAAATTAAGAATTTTTAAAAAATTCCGCATTTTACTACTCATACTACTTTTAAAAAATTTTATCAGTAGTAAAGACACTATCAAACTCTATCACACAAACTTTGAAGTAAGAAGATAGCTTGCCTACTTCAAAAGATAGAGTCCTTTGCAACCCGATATCGGGAGCTCAGAGCGACGACCGTCGCTTACCTCGTCTTTCGATGAAGTGATCAGACTTGCGTTGTCGGGGTTTATATATGCTCGGAAGAAAACTTAAAATGGCTCTATCTCCGAAAGTATTCATCGTAGCGACATGCGGTTTGTTGCAAACGATTTGTCTCATCATTCTTTACAATATGACACCTCAACCATTCTCATATGACCACGGGAAGTTGGTGTGTCAGCACATGACCATGTAACATGCCACAAGTGAAAAAATTCCTAAGTGTGGGAGCTCCAGTGTGGTGAAAATTTTGAAAAATTTAAAACTTCCGAATTTTGACCTGGGACCTTTACCAAAACATTTTCCATCAAATTTCGCTGACGTCCCCCCCCCTCTGGACAGCTTGCTTCGATCTTGGCTTCCAGTGGACGGATTTTGTCGAGTGAGGTGTCATTTGAAAGCTAAGAGTGAGACAAATTCAGTGAAAGAATCGGCTTGTTCCTATCTGTCTTCGTTTACATGTGAGACGCCATTTAAGATTTTAGGTCGGAGCTCACCTGAAAAAATCCTAAGTGTCAGAGTGACTTTGTATGGGAAAAATTAAAAATTTTCCAAAGTGTGGAATTTCGACCTGGGACCTTTACCAAAGTTTGTTTCATCAAATTTCGCTGACTCCCCCCCCCCTTTGATCTAACTTTGGTTCTAGTGGACGGATTTTGTTCGTTCGACTTGCATTGGAAAGAGGATGAAACACTGCTCGACCGCATTTTTCGTTGCGAGTCAATCGGAGCAGCCGTTCAAAAGTTAGAGCGGTTACAAGATTTTAGGTCGGAGCTCACCTGAAAAAATCCTAAGTGTCAGAGTGACTTTGTATGGGAAAAATTAAAAATTTTCCAAAGTGTGGAATTTCGACCTGGGACCTTTACCAAAGTTTGTTTCATCAAATTTCGCTGACTCCCCCCCCCTTTGATCTAACTTTGGTTCTAGTGGACGGATTTTGTTCGTTCGACTTGCATTGGAAAGAGGATGAAACACTGCTCGACCGCATTTTTCGTTGCGAGTCAATCGGAGCAGCCGTTCAAAAGTTAGAGCGGTTACAAGATTTTAGGTCGGAGCTCACCTGAAAAAATCCTAAGTGTCAGAGTGACTTTGTATGGGAAAAATTAAAAATTTTCCAAAGTGTGGAATTTCGACCTGGGACCTTTACCAAAGTTTGTTTCATCAAATTTCGCTGACTCCCCCCCCCTTTGATCTAACTTTGGTTCTAGTGGACGGATTTTGTTCGTTCGACTTGCATTGGAAAGAGGATGAAACACTGCTCGACCGCATTTTTCGTTGCGAGTCAATCGGAGCAGCCGTTCAAAAGTTAGAGCGGTTACAAGATTTTAGGTCGGAGCTCACTCTGACACTTAGGATTTTTTCAGGTGAGCTCCGACCTAAAATCTTGTAACCGCTCTAACTTTTGAACGGCTGCTCCGATTGACTCGCAACGAAAAATGCGGTCGAGCAGTGTTTCATCCTCTTTCCAATGCAAGTCGAACGAACAAAATCCGTCCACTAGAACCAAAGTTAGATCAAAGGGGGGGGAGTCAGCGAAATTTGATGAAACAAACTTTGGTAAAGGTCCCAGGTCGAAATTCCACACTTTGGAAAATTTTTAATTTTTCCCATACAAAGTCACTCTGACACTTAGGATTTTTTCAGGTGAGCTCCGACCTAAAATCTTGTAACCGCTCTAACTTTTGAACGGCTGCTCCGATTGACTCGCAACGAAAAATGCGGTCGAGCAGTGTTTCATCCTCTTTCCAATGCAAGTCGAACGAACAAAATCCGTCCACTAGAACCAAAGTTAGATCAAAGGGGGGGGGGACGTCAGCGGAAAATTTTTATCTCCGATTGCTTTCAAATTCACCATACAGATGCAGAATTTCACGCTGAATCCGAATCTGACCTCCGTTTTCACATCCGAGGCCGCGTTTCGACACTACACACCAAAACATACCACAGTTTAACCAAGACAACCTAGACGGTCGCCCACGTCAACCTAGACGGTCGCCCAAGTCCACCAGGCGGTCGGACACAGACACCCGAGACTCACACACTGGCGGACCAGAGGGGGGGGGGACGGCAGCAGAACCTCGACGGCACATCACGACACTGGTGGACCAGAGGGGGGGGGGACTCAGCGATGGCGGCCATCTTGCGCTATCTGGTGTTCGCCGTTTTCTTACTACTCAAGTGCATGCAATTTTCGGTCACTTCCTCCCATATGTTCTCCATTTTCAAGCGGAAAAAGTTAATGATGGTCTGAAAGCAAACGTTTGGCAAATGCACGTATAATTTTTTCTATACAATACATTTTTTAAAAAAAATGAGAGCATCTTATTGAATATATTATTAAATATATTATGAATCGTCTTTACTGAAGACATCAGATCAGCGGTTTGAAAGAAAATGCATCTTCTGAATATGATATAAGTTTCATATCGCTTGCCTCTCATTCCTTTTTTCGCGTTCTATATCAACATATTTCAACATTTTTGACACATTTTGTATTCTAAGTAGGCAGTGTCTTCTTGCTGATCCTTGCAGATGTCAAAAATTCTGGAAACAGTTATAGAAATCTTATCATAAGTGTACATGTGCTGCGCTCCTAATGCAGCTCCCGAGGTTCTACATATTTAAACTTTGGAGACCTGAACTGTATTATGGGCATGGACTCTATTAAATCATCAGTTAAATATTTTCTATAGGGCTGTGCGTTGACCGCACCTGCTCGCACCATTGCACTAAAAATAAAATTTAAAATGTTGCACTGAAGCACTTGTTAAAGTATAGGCGAAGTGCAGTTTGCTTCATATTCTAGATTGCTGTGTGATAGTCAATTAAAGCTTCAAAATCTTTTAGGTAGGTTCTCATAGAGTGCTAGGAAAATTCAGATAGTGCTCTTTTAATTTAATTTTGCCAATGATTGCAAATGACTAATCATCATGCTTGAACCGCACGTCTTTATGATAGTATTCTAAAATAGAACTCCTAACTGATGAATACAGAAATAATAAAGATATGCGACAAAAGCAGTAAAAACTACATGTAGATGTCATGTCATGCATATTCAGGAGTGTACGCATCACAATGCTCAAGCTACACGCAGATATAGTCTGAGATTTTGTAGCTGAGGAAGCGGTATTCTCAGTGGCGGCTCGTCAGAGGAGGCGAGGGAGGCATTGCCTCCCCATGATTTTCTGCGGCAAGATATTTTATATTCCTGACATTTTTCTACTCTATTTTGTTTAATTCATCAAAATAGTAACATTGATAACACGGCAACACGCCTCCGCCGAGCAGCGCAGATATCAAACTCGCTGTATCACAACCAGGGCTGTGGAGCCGGAGCCGGAGCCGAGCCGGAGCCTTAAGGAGCCGATGGTTTTGGTCGGAGCCGGAGCCGGAGCCGGAGCCGATTTATCACAAAGGCTCCGGCTCCGATAGTTTGAGCTTTGATATAAATCTAGAATTTTGAAAGTTGTTAATTGGCATCATAAAAAAGTTAAATCATTTGAAATCTAAAGATATGTCTTTTAAGTATACCAATGATCTGTCCTCCACGATATCTTTCTTTGCAGTTGCCGCCTTCTTTTGTATTATATTTATTATATATTTACACACATGTGTAATATTTTTTTATTGCATATGCTTCGTAAGACTAATTTCCATATTGAAAACGTATTCTCCAAAATCCATTAATTTGAAGACTTGTTATATGCATGCTAACTAGATGATTGTAGATTCCTAGAGACAAGTCGCCAGTCATTTATGTACACATTTCCAGTTCAGTCAGCAAAGATAATGTAGCTACATTTCTTGCGCAATGTCTTAAATCTAATACGGTTACTATGTAGGCTATCATCTATCGGTATGGCTACTGGCAGAAGCTACTGGCATCTGTGACAATGCCAATTTCCTTAGATTGTATTGTAGGCTCTTGTGCAGTCCCCCACCTACATTTTTCAAAACAATCGATTATTAAATTTTTAATCAATTTTGATTGGAGGGATAACTCTTCACACTCACACGAATGACCTGACTACAAGTCCTCACATGGCTATAGCAATAAGCGACCCAGCCACTTCTAGTAGCGCCCTATTATTTTAAAGGTATCTCATTCACAATGAATTTCCTTTGACTTCAAAATTCAAAGGGTATATTTCAATGCGAAAAACCCGAAGGCAAATTACAATGTTGACTTGCAGACAAAGTTTGCGACCATGACATCGCAATTACCCACGTAGATTTTTACAACAGCACGGAATGCTTCACTCAAACCGGTGATGCTGAAACGGACATCCAATGGTGTTGCATCTTTTGACCAGAGAAAAAATGGGGGGGGGAGGACTGCACAAGAGCCGTATCGTGTAATAATATTTCCCCAAATGTCATAGACCTGTGGATTTCAAGAATTTTCATTATTATTTTTTCCGTCTGTCAACACTTTATGCTGATATCATGCTGACTTATATGTAAACAATAAAAAGAGACTGAGACGCTCTCAATAAAGGCGCCTTTTGACCTCCCTTTTCTATTGTCTGTGACATCAAACCGCACGCGCATTCAGCAAAGTAGATGGGATTTCTGCTCGGTGCTCGCAGTCAAATTTTTATTATGCATAGCACCCTGCAACATACTGTGTGATACTCCGAGTTCAGCTTCATCAGCCTAACCATCATCAGAGGAATAGTGGTAATGTGTTATACATAAATTGAATATAATAGTATACATGAATCATTGATGAATTATTTAGTGCAACTTTACGCCATAATGAAAAATACGAAATTAATATAATGTAAGTTAGGCCTTAACTTATTAAGTATGCTGCATAGAATTACAAAACTTGTCCTAAATTAGATATTTTTAATTTTTTTAAGTATAATTTTCAATTGTACATTTCTAGCCTACACTGCAATGAGACTATCTAAATTACAATTTCTACAGATGATGAGTCGTGGGCTACCCACCGATCATATTATTCATGGACCAACAGACTATTGAATAAAGGCAATAACAAATAACAATAACAACCTAAGCTAGCCTATATACACTTTAATATTCAATAAAGCAATTGATATCTTTATTGATACGGTATATTTGGCTATATAGCCGATACCCTTTCCCTGTTCGTGTAGATACAGGCCCTATAAGCTATTTAGAGGCATACGCTATCCAGTTTCACATTCAAGCTTTGTTAAAAAGCTTATACTACTATTCGGCCCCTGTGACGGCTAATTAGGTATATCATCATCACTCATGTGGTCTTACTTAATGTAGCCTCGTAGTAGACTGGTTGCAGGCTAGGCCAATTTATATTTAGCCAGTACGGGAGATCTTTATCTAATTTAACCAATCCTGGCTATAACTTTATTTTATCTTTCAGAGATAGTCAATTCATGCAAAAATATATGACAAGTATGTTATTTGTCATTTATATTAGGCCATTATCATTTTTATTATTGACTTAAGTCGTTGCTTGTTAATGAAAACTAATTTGATGATTGTAGCAAGCCTCCAAAGGCCACACCGTTATCCAAAAAACCCGTTCAACGGATCCAGGATAACCAGCATAGATAGAACTTGAATTTGAAGTCGGAGACGGAGCCGGAGCCGAGCCGGAGCCTTTCACATCAGTGTCGTGGAGCCGGAGCCGGAGCCGATGAGATAACGCATCGGCTCCACAGCCCTGATCACAACACAGGGAGGCGTGCCTCACCTCACAGTGTTATACGCGGTAGCGAACTTTGATGACACGTGATTGGCTGATTCATTCAGCTGCTTGTTTACAATGTGAAAGGGAGGCATGCCTCAGCCATTATTCGCGTTCGACGTTCGGTACTGCTGCTTCGATATGGCGTCCGCTGCGAATGAAAAATGCACAGCAGAGGAGGTTTCCTATGTGGACAAGAACGCTTGAGTGCGCTAACACTCATCAGCATTGAAAGTGAAAAACTTCAGGAATTGAAAAAACACGCCATTTTCTACGATAAAGTTATCGATCTGAATTTGCATCTATGAAGCAGAGACGAATAGAATTTTTGTACAAATGAATAAGCATTACAATGCCTTGCTAAACTCATTCTGTGTTGTCATTTTCAAAGTAGGCCCTATTTTACATTATAATTTACTAGGTCTATATTGCATGACTTATTTTGGCGAGCACATACCTTTAATTTTGGGAATTAATTGATTTTAAAATATCCATTTGTGAAGCGTGTCAAACTACTTCTGGCTTTTGCTTCATAGTTAAAATCTAATTTTTCATTTTTTGCCTCCTCATAGAAAATACCCACGAGCCGCCACTGGGTATTCTAATGTCAACATCGACAAAGTATCATTCTCTGATAAGTGATGCCTTGAATTCATCATTTATTCAAAATGTAATGATTATTTCTTACTTTGCATGAACCAGAGAACATTTCATGATTCGGAATGTGCTGTCAACAAAAGATAAATTCCATCATTTCAAAAATACATTGTATTAGAAATTTATCATTGTCTAGACATCTAAATCGATTTCAATGATAGACATTTTCTAAGATGTTTTTTCTTCCCTGGTTTTGTAGAGACGTCATTTGGAGGCGGATTTCTGGCACACATGCAGTGACGGAGGTGATGGGGGCATGCATGAAGGGACGGAGGTGATAACAGGCATGCATATGGGGGCGCAGGTGGAGATGAGTATGCATGTAGGATGGAGGTCAAGGCGGGCATGCTTGTTGGTCGGAGATGGAGGCGGACACACATGTAATGCGGAGGTTGAGGCGGGTACGCATGTAGGTTGGAAGTAGAGTTCATATACGGAATCTGAAAGGCATGATTCAGATGATTCAGAGTGTAGATATTGATGAATTACATTATCCTCCAGTCACGTGCGTTGAATCTTTGTAAAATCGTTGTTTTGCTCTAATCTGTGTTTACAGCAGTAATGTATATTGAGCTATTTATGATATGTGTTTGCTGGATGGTTTGACAGCGCTCCCCCTGCAGTTTTTTACTCCAACTCTACCAGCGACCTGAGTAGTAAGAAAACGGCGAACACCCGACCGGCGCGCCCCCCCCTCTGGAACGACAGAGTGTCGTGGTGTGCCGGCCAGGTGGGTCCAGGTTCGCTGACGTCCCCCCCCCTCTGGAACGACAGAGTGTCGTGGTGGACTTGGGCGACCGCCAGGTTTTGTCTTGAGGCTATAGTGTGTGATGTTTTTCGTGAAATCTGATGAATGTTGGGTTGTAAAATGGGCTGTTTCGAGTGGAAGCAGTGCTCGGATGTGAAAACGGAGGCCAGATTTGGATTCAGCGTGAAATTCTGCATCGGTATGGTGAATTTGAAAGCAATCGGAGAGAAAAATTTTCGCTGACGTCCCCCCCCCCCGGCACTGACCTTCCAACTTTGCTTCTAGTGGATGGATTTTGTCGTGCAATAGCTCGTTTGAAAGCTAAGAGTGAGACAAATTCACTGAAACAAACGGCTTGTTCATATCTGTCTTCGTTTAGATGTGAGACGCCATTTAAGATTTTGGGAGATTGGCGAAAAACGACAGAGTTAGAATTTTGGACGTTTTGGGCTCTAGTGTCAAAACGAAGCATCGGGTGGGAAAACTGATTTCAGATTTGGAATCAGCATGAATTTCCCTATCAACATGGTGAGTTTCAAGTCAATCGGAGAGAAAAAATTTTCAACATTTTTCGAAAAAACGAGTTAGAATTTTTGCGATGGCTATGGGCTGTAGAGCCAAAACGAAGCATCGGATGGGAAAACGGAGGCCAGATTCGGATTCAGCGTCCAATTTTACATGGAAATGATGTATTTCCAGCTCAATCGGACCTCTAGAATCGGCGATAGAAGCGTTTTAAGTTTTTGGATGATGGGTATTACGTCATCAGCTGATCGCCACACACTATATAAGCGGGAACCGACAGAGACTTTTCATTTAGAGGAGAGCGATTGTCAAAGGTAGGTCGTCTCTCTGAGCTCCGATGATAGCTTCGGACATTCCAAATTCCGGGTTTCTGTAAGAAACCGACTTAGAAAATTTCATTGCTGATATCAGCTAAGGCGTCAGACTTAGAGGTTAGCCAGGAGATGGCCTTCGTCTCCAGGCCATAAAAGACTCCAAAACTTTAAAGGCTTGTAACTTTGCTTCTACAAGTCTGTTTGACTTGATTCAAAAAAGGTTCGGTCGCTATTGACCTGCCCTAAGTGACAGACTACTTATAAAATTTCATAAGTAGTGCTAAAAAGTTGAAAAATTTAAATTCACTAGTTTTGGAGGTTTTCTGGGGTTTTCGACCCTGCTGAATTGAACTAAGACATTTATGAAGTTGTGGGAGGCGAGCTTCGGCTTGGAATTTGCAACCTTTGTAAACAATCCACTGATTTTCATGTCAAAATCGGGGTCCGGATACCAACACAGTGATATGACGCACGCTCTGTCCGCGGGAGGTTGGATTTGTGGGCCGAGGCCTTGGAGTTGGGATAAAATCCCCTCTGAGTAATGCCTGTAACGGATTCAAAGGTTCGACACTTTCCACCAATCTCACAATTTAGCTGTATGACTATAAGAATGACTGCCAATGTCGCCTGTTAGTAATTCTATTTCATCCTTCCTTTACAGATACATAAGTTACAAAATGGGAGGCAACTCAAAATTTTTATTTAAAAAGTGCTCTTGCGGAGAAATAAAGAGGGGTGGCGAATTCAAACGCCACATTAACAAGTATAAGAATACTCCTCACTTTCACGAGGAAAGAGCCGTTATTTCCGGCTGTACACATTGTCTGAAATTTTTAAAAGGCAAAGAGCATGAGGCATTTTACATCGCCCACACCGAATGTCCGGTCAAAAAGGCTAACAATTATACGACATCAGACATCGACAAAGTGATCGCGCCCTTCCTCAACGAAGAAGCAGTCGATCTAGACGCATCACTACAAGAGGCTATTGCAACAATTTTGGAACCTGCTGCTTCGGCCACTACCTCATCGACAGCAGAAGAGAAGGCCCCACTAAGCGATTTGGACAGCTCAGATGACTCCGATTCTGAGGAGGTCGTCATCACTAAAAACGCGGAAGAGATAGGAAAACCGACAAATCAGTCTTCCCCGAAAAAGAAAGTGATCGCACCTTCCCCAGTAAAGAAGGGGATTAAGCAGCAGATGAACAGCTGGAATAAGGATGAGCAGATCGCAAAAGTGAGCCAGGAATATGCACTCACGAAATTAAAAGATGAGCTCACTCGTTACAGAAACGAAAGTTCGGCCCTTAGGGATGACAATTTCCACCTGAAGGGTCAGGTAGCCGAGATTCGGGCCCTCAAGACCCAAGTAATTAACTTAGAACCTTTCCGCGAAAGGGCGCTTGCCAGCGAAAAACGAGTTGAAGAGCAGGCGACGTACATAAAATCACTAAAAGCTCAGGAAGAGGTGTCAAATTTAAAAATCGAGCAACTAAAGACTAGCCTGACTGAGAGTCAGAAGAAAGAAGAGAGACGAACAACGCTCCACATTCCCATCATCAAGAGCAGAATCGTCGACAGCGTCATCCTTGAGAGTGAGGACTTGGATACCACATTCGAGTGCTACGATGGGGCGATGGCGGAGATGCGCTGCCTTCATCTCTCAATAAAACATGATGGTGACATCAAGGAATTACGCCATCGCAAGTGGAAACTGCCGGCCAAATACTTGCCTCAGCCACCACCATCGAAGGTTCAACGAACCGGTTGAATTGATTTATGGTAAGTTAATATCATCTCTATCACTTGAATATAATTTCATCTATTTTTCCTTCTATTTTCAGATACAACGAGAACGAACCAACGGCTCTCATAAGGGCCACTATGGCGCAAGACATGATAGAACCTCCACGCGGTTTGCCCTGGGCAGTCTTTAGACTGGCGAATACTATCATTAAGTTGAATCTGCTATCAGTCAACTTGAACGTTGCGTCACATTAGAGGGGTATATAAACCACTACCTCTCATTTCATTTCATTTCAATCATGGAGACACCAAACGCTGCAGTCAACTCTCCTCGCGGACCGCAGTTAAAACCGCGAAATTTATTTAATGAATTTGCTAGAATAGAGGAGCAAGACAGAGTTCATAACAATCTTGCTCAGATTGGCAATGCGATGACAGCAAGTGTTGCCAATCCAATGGAATGGCGTTACATTCCACCCTCCACTCACATACCAACTAGCATGGAAGTCGACACTGCTGAGGTTGAACGGTTCGACTCTCTCTCAGCAGAATCGGTATGGAGTAAGATTGCTGATGACGACTCCCGAGAACGAACCACCGGCTCTCTTAAGGGTCACCATGGGGCAAGACATGATAGAACCTCCACGCGGTTTGCCCTTGGCAGTCTTCGGACTGGCGAATACTATCATTAAGTTGAATCTGCTATCAGTCAACTTGAACGTTGCAAATGAAGTTCGGTGTAATACTTCCTTTCGACGGGCGTTCCTGTAAAGGGCGGCGGTGAAACCCGTAGCTATGTATACCGCAAGGGACATTCGGCAATGGTCAATCTTGTTAAACCTCTCTGCGTCATGTTTGCAAGTGATTGCCTCTGTCTCAACGTAGTATGCATTCGCGTCAGGGCGACATTTAGCCAACTGTCGAAGGTTGCCTAAAACTTTCCATTGCATACGTTATGAGAACCATGAGTTCTACCTGTCTCTATCAATGAGACGAATTGATGAATGGAATGAAATGGGAGGACACTCACGCGTCAGACGCAACATAACACACTTCTCTCTTCCGTAGTCTAACAAGGTCTTTACACATGGATCGCAGTCGATTGCTATCCCTGTATCAGAAGTGTAAGCTATCTTAATTTTATTTAACACTATTTCATCTACCATCATCGCTCATATGAAATGTTATAAGATTTACAAGTTAGACTAAGCGTGCTACTATTTCCAAATGAAAAAGTATACATGGTTAAATCATCCACTTAAGCCCATCCGTAGTCTAACAAGCTCTTTACACATGGATCGCAGTCGATTGCTATCCCTGTATCAGAAGTGTAAGCTATCTTAATTTTATTTAACACTATTTCATCTACCATCATCGCTCATATGAAATGTTATAAGATTTACAAGTTAGACTAAGCGTGCTACTATTTCCAAATGAAAAAGTATACATGGTTAAATCATCCACTTAAGCCCCATTCAAGTAAGTCAGTATGAAAGCAAAGATAATACGAAATAAAAATTTATTATGGCATGTATTTCAAAAGGTCTTCATCGTCAATATCGTCCCAGAGTCTGGCTTCACATAGATAACAAAAACAGTTCACTTGCTTTAGTCGTTCTTCTACTTTGTCGATGTACTCCCACTTTGTCTATGTACTACTTTGTCTAGTACTACTTTGTCGATGTACTTCTCGCTTTGTCGATGTACTCCCACTCCGCCATAGTTCGTGGCTGGGAGTTAGGGGTGTACCATTCCCATAATTGGTGGAGAAATTTGGTGCTGGTGATCTCCATCACATCATCAGTATCGTACTGCAGATACTTCCACCTCACGCCTGTTAAGTCGGGACACTCCTTCTCACATACACTCTCCTCTTCGTCATCCCCTGGTAATGACAACTTTCTGATATTGTCCAGTCGGTACACCTTCTCTACCTTCCCCTTCGTTGGAGCGTTTGGTGCAACGAGCGCCTTTGGTGTTGAGGATGGAGAAGAGAATTTTGTGTTCGGCGTTGTCGGAGGGCTTGTCATGTTGACTGTGAATAATAACTTTGAAATGTTTTCTAATTCTTAAGTATAAACAAGCAACCAATCAGAATGGACAGCCAATGAATGATGAATATGAAAGTATATATATATATATATATATATATATATATGTAAAGTGACATTCGTGTCATTTCACTCTGTCTTTGAGACGTATAAGTGAAGTGTTCTCTGGCGAATTCTATATTTGAGGCGTACAAGTGAACTGCTCTCTCGTGAATTCCAAATTTGAGTGAAGTCTCTATCTTGTTGAAGAATCAACCTTAAACATAATTTCGTTCAAATGGTAAGTTGAAAATTTCTTCACTCATCTCCCTCAAACGTGTGGCTAATAGCATCTTCCTCAATTTCAGGCATCAACTTCATCACCAACGCCCTCCCTTCTCGAGGAAAGTTTAGAGTTGTTGAGTCAAGGTAGGTTGTAACAATACACTGAGACTTGAACAGAGATGAAAGAATGATTTCTCTTTCAGGTGATACCAGTCTCATCTCGAGCGAGTCGGATAACAACAGCGACTCCATGTCAACATTGTCGGGGGAATGCAACGATCGGGAATGTGCTGACTGTGGACACATCTTCACGAGGAAGCGTGATCTCGTCCGACACATCAAGCGAGGTGTTTGTAGACCTAAGTCAGCATCAATCTCCGAAAGTGGGGATGATTCTGTTAACGATGTCTCCTTTTCTTGCGATTTATGCATTCAGTCTTTTGAGTCACATTTTGAACTATCTTGACATAGACTTCAACATACACACAGTGACGATAGTTATACTAACAGCACCTCCTCTATCCGACTCTGAAGTGTCGATAAATAATTTAGTGAGGAACTACCAGATGGAATCCTCAGAAACCATTACTGACTTTGAAGAATGGTTTCATCAAAATTCATCTTTGATTGGTGCGCTCTTCAACAATTTAGCCAATTTTAGAATGAAGGCGCTCATCTATCTCAAAATAAAATATGCAAAAATCGACCACCATACTGGTCAAATAGTAGAGAGGTTGGAGTTCCACATACCCTCCTCTCCTGCAACCGAAGTTGTAGACTGCGAGTCTTGGATAAATTTTCATATCCAAGGGTTAAAATTAAACATAGATAAATTTAACGATCGTGATAGTGGACTCGTTTTTGATGGTATTGAGACCGCCATGATTAAAATCACTTTATTAGAGAACTACTCTGGGCGAGGCTCCTTTAAACTTCCGAAAAATTTAAAAAATAAAGCAGCAGTCATTTCTGTAGATTGCGAATCGCACTGTTTTAAGTATGCTGTCCTCTCCATTCTCCACTATAATGATGTACAGAATAGCCGATATCGTAAGAGTAAGTATCAACAGTGGGAGAATGAATTAAAGTTTGATGACTGCAATAGTGAAGATATGAAATTGAAAGATATAGAAAAATTTGAAAAATTGAACAACATCAAAATAGTTCTCCATGTTTGGGAAAAGGGATTGAAGGGTGTCCGCTACAACTCGCGTTCGAGTTGTTATGACCACGTTGTCAACCTTTTATTAGTAAGACAGGATTATAGTGAGGAATGGCACTACTGCGGTATTACCAAAATTTCTCGCTTATACCACCACTTAAGAAATTCTAGCTCATCAGAGATTTATTACTGTGATAGATGCATTCGCAACTTTAGGAGTAAAAATAAATTTGAAACTCATTACGAATGGTGTAAGCGAGGTAAACTACAAATGGAGCGCATTCCCAAAGATAAGGAGTTTTCATATAGAGAGAATGGCGATGAACTAAGTCCTCTTCGTGTCATCTATGCTGACATCGAATGCTATATCGATGATAACACCCATCGAGCAGCAGCCATTTCCTGCTATGAAGTATGGCATGACCATTTCCAAAATAGAAAAAATAAAATGCACGTCTGGCAAGGTGAGGATTGTATTTACCAATTCCTACAATTCCTCGAACAGGCTGTAAAATTTCAACAAAAGTATGATGGTGAACTCTATCGCAGATCATTGCATATGACAGCAGATGATCAAGTAAAATTTGATAGTTGCAACGTTTGCCTCAAATGTGGGAAAACATTTGATGATGATAAGATTAAGAAAGTGCGCGACCATGATCACATCACTGGTAAATTTAGAAACGCACTATGTTCAAAATAATATTTTTCACTTTGGATGAACATTACCCGTCATTTTCCATAATTTCAAGGGCTACGACAGCCATATGATAATAAAAGGAGGTTTAGGTCAAATGAAAGAGTGGAAGCTTGATGTAATAGCACAAACGAGAGAGAAGTTTATGGCCCTGACAGCAAAAGTGTCTATCGATAAAACTAAAGAAAATAAGACGGTCTATTTTGATATAAAATTTTTAGATTCCTACCAATTTATGACTGCATCACTGGCCTCTCTCGTACAAAATCTAAAGTCTCTTCCATTAACACAAAATCTTAAGAAACAATATCCAAATCTAACCGATGAAGTCATCACACGGAAAGGAGTCTTTCCATATGCATATTTTGATGCGATTAGTAAACTCGGCGAGACTTCTCTTCCGCCCATAGATAAATTTAAAAATGATTTGACCGGCGCAGAATGTAAGACCGAAGATTATGATCATGCACAAGGTGCATGGATAAAATTTGACTGCCATACATTTGGCGAATATATGATTGCCTATCTTAAGTTAGATGTATTTTTGCTGGCTGATGTATTTCAGGAGTTTCGACGAGTGGCATTAGAAGAAGATAAGTTACATCCCGTCGACTTTGTCAGTCTGCCAGCCATGTCATTTAAGTCTGCTTTTAAAATGACTGGTGAGACCATTCATCTCTTACAAGATCCAGAGATGTATAATTTATTTGAGCGAGGAATTCGCGGTGGTCTCACATTTGTAAATAAACATAGGTTAAAATCAAAATTAGTAGGCGATGATCAGACTCATCTTAAGTATTATGACCAAAATAATTTATATGGTAGTTCACTATCCAAACCACTCCCTCACTATGAGTTTAGCTGGTTAGATGATAGTGAAATTCAGCATCTCTCCAACCCTTCTAACATACTAGCAATTCCAGATGAAGGTGATTGGGGATATTATTTTGAGATATATCTAATCTATCCAAATAATATTAAACATAAAACCGTAGATTTTCCACTCGCACCCGAATCAGGTGAAGTGACCAAAGATATGTTTTCCGACTTTATGAAACAATTTCATAAAGATTTAGAATCATGCGGTCAACCCGACTATAAGCCTTGCCGCAAACTTTTACTCACCCAATATGATAAGGAAGACTATCTAGTCCACTTTAGCATCTTAAAATTTTATTTAGAAATGAGCATGATTTTAAAAAGAGTTCACCGCATTATTAAATTTAGACAGAAAGCCTTCCTCAAACCATATATTGATAGCAACAGCCAGAAACGTCCACTAGCCCAAAATAATTTTGAAAAAGATTTTTATAAGTATAAGAATTTGGTAAGATTTGGTCTATTTGGTAAGACGATGGAGGATGTTAGAAAACGTGTAAACTATAAACTAGTCAATGATGTTACAAAATTTAAGAAATTGGTCTCATCACCTCTATTCATCGATAGAGACATTATCGATGAGGACCTTGTAGGTGTTAAAATGATAAAATCTGAAGTTGAGTTGTGCAAGCCCATCTATATTGGCCAAGCTGTACTAGATTACTCTAAGCTTGAAATGTACCAACTCTTTTATAAAATACTAAAACCATGTCCTCTCGTAAAAGAGGTTCGTTTGTTGGGTGGTGATACAGATAGTTTCTTCTTTGGTATTACCACTCAAAAAGATTTAAATTTCAATGAAGTAGGAAAATCTTTAGAAAGATATTTTGATACATCAAATTATCCTACTGATCACCCACTCTACTCCATCAAAAATAAGGCAAAACTTGGCTGCTTTAAGGATGAGACAGCAGGGAAGGAAATAGATGAAATGATTCTCCTCCGACCAAAAATGTACAGTATGAAATTAAGGGATAGCGACGATAGTATTAAGCGTGCTAAAGGCATATCAAGATCATTGGTCTCTAACATGAAACATAAAAATTTCAGGGAAGCCTATAGAAATAAAAATATAACGTTTGTCAATATGACAATCTTAAAATCTAAGTCGCATGAGATCAAAACTCATACTTTTAGGAAACGGGCACTTTCAGCATGGGAGGATAAGAGGTGCTGGTTAGAACATAACACATCTCTTCCACATGGACATCCTGACACAAACATACCACCACCCAAAAGAATTAAACTCACGCTACCACATTCAGGAGATGTATTGGCATAATCAACTTTAACTCAGTATTTTGATGTCGCTTTTTGTAGATATACATGGTTGTTTTATGTATCGCATGAGATCGTTTCTTCCTTGTGAATATATGCCTACAGTCAGCCCATTCCCCCTATATCTGTGAAAAGACTTTTTCATACACATTTTTATTTCAATAAACATATCACAATGACTTCACTTTGTTTTCCGAAACACTAAAGTTACGAGGGATTTAGTATCTTTCACATGAATGCACTCTTGTAAACCATTGGTAATTTTGATAGCAATAGAGGGTATAGTTTGTTTGACGATGGGATGATAGAAAATAGATTCAAACATCTTCTCGACTATTCCATATGAAGCGTCTTTATCATGAATGAAATCACGTAAAATGTATTCTTTTTTCTCGCCAACAGAAATAGGAAGAATCAAATCACTTTGAATGTAAAGGTGCTGTTCATGTTTATCAAGTGTCATTGGTGTTTCTATACCAATCGTATGCGCAGCAGTAAACACAGTTTGTAGCATTGAAAAACCAAACAGTTTTTTCAAATTTTTACTCAATTGACATTGAATGTCATCACCCAGTTTCAGAACAACGCGTTGATTTTCAATTGAAAACGAAATGTGGTGTGTCTTTACATCATATTTACTTTTCATCACATGCTTCAACTTCTGTTGTATATAAGGATTTACTACATGAATGAAGCTTTCAACTGTATGATATAGACGCGGCATTATATTGATAGCAACTTTAGATTCTTCATAAGACTGGTAAATTTTCTTGATGCGATCACCATAGATGTCCACCCACCATTCATCATTAACTGAATCAGCTTTAGTGTGATATTCATGAGAAGCATACACCACACCGCTTCCAATAATAGGTGTATAATGTCTTGCAAAATGACGCAAGGTTGGAGAGAAATAAACTGTAAGTTTGTCATTATATTTCTGAATGACCAACTTATTTTTATCCGCCATAATTTTCTCTCCATACTTCTTACTCACAGTCTCATTCCATCGCTTTACCAACTCAATAAGTGATAAAGGTTGAACACCACGCTTTTTCAAAATGATGCGTTCTTCGCATTCTACAACACCTTCATCAAATATTTTGAATGTATAATGAAATTTGTTGATTCGATTTGAATAAACTTTTTAACATTTGCAGTAGCTATTGACGTTAGATGTGGATAGAATTCATTATCCAACCTCAGTGTAAGACCTTTAGTAAAAGAATGAAAGCGAAGGAACTGTCTCCCACTCCAATGATAGATAGTAAACTCATAAGCTTTCTGATTTTTATTCTTCATGATGGAAGTATTACCACTATTGAATGCCTTAATAATTTTCTCATTCCCAAATGGTTCATAAGAATCTGATTTTATCTGAATCCATTCATAGTGTCCACTTTCCATCTGATGTTAAATTGTATGGGAACTGGAATGCATTATTCATCGTTATTCCATCATGGGTGCGAGGAGTCAATATCATTTCTTCCAAATCATTCACATTCTGAATATTGCTATCATAGCAAATACTAGAAACGCCAACCTCCCATTCACCTTCTAAATGTAGTGGGCGATTTCATTCTACTCGATAGTCTGATGGTTTATTTTTGGGAAATTTATTCATAGAAGCATTACTGGGCAAGTAGATTAGAAACGAGTCCTTATTTTCACTTTCCATATTATTCACATTGGAAAAATATATTAGCATACTTTTGCATTAACTCTTCATTCGGAAATGGAGTGTGATACTTGTCACAGCATCTTTATGAAAAGGAATCAACGCACCAGCATTGTCATAAATTGCAATATCAATTTGTGGGATGTAGTTTGATTTCAGCTTTGTATAATGCACTTTCTTGAAAGTATGCTCAGATAAAATACTGCAGCTGTTTGGCTGGTATGGTATCATTGCTAGCAATGGAGCTTCAACATCTCCCACACGTACATCTTCACCAATATTGGAATATATCTGAAAATAGTTAATACGACGCGATAGTGACATGTCTGCGCTAGCTTTGGTTACAGTACCACTTTTAAAGATATTTTGATCAAAACCCAAAATGTCCATTAGAGTTTTATCCATAATTAGTTCAATACCTTTTCCACTTATAGTGAGAGACAAAACACCTTCTTTTTCAGAAAATGAAATTTGTTGCTCATTAATCACTTCATTTAAATAATCTACAACCAATTTAACTGAAGTAATAATGCGAGGCATCAACACTCTTGTTTCATGTAAGATACCACCTAAAGGCTCTACACACTTTCTGTATAAAGAAACGGTCCATTCTGTATCAAATTGATTTGACCTTTCACATGGTAAATGTTGCATATCAAATTTTCCATGAACAGCTGCAGAACGATGTCGTAAGAACTGATGAAAATCTTTTGAACAAACTAATACTAGATCATCATCATTTAATTTGCTTATTGCAATATGATTTGATGATTTGATATAAGTCAATGTTGCCACTTGTTTACCATCAACTCGAAGGAGATAATTAAATTTCTTCAATAATGTTTCAGGAGTCATGTTTGTCTTTCTTGGCTTAATCACAATCTTCTTCACCAACGTCTTCTCATTTTTTGGAATAAGATCTACATAATAAGCTTCATCTCGATATATTAACTGTTTATGACCACTTGGGTGGTAATTAACGTTATAATTATCATAGCTTGTTAAGGCGCTAGCGAGGTAACCTAAATCATTTCTTAAACTTGGACTTAAACCAACAATCCAATCTTTCTCAACTACATGATGTACATAATTATGATCATCATTGTGCGGAGTAAATTGGACAATATGTTTACACGCTTTATTCAAGAAATCCTATATAAACTTTTTACATGATAAGAGATCTTTCTTTGGCCACTGTGGAATGTATACTCGACAGCCCTTTTCACATTGGTAAGCAGCTGTGCGTCTCATATTAATAGTCATCACCTCATGATCAAAAGTATAGACACAGTTGCTATGAACAAGTTGAGTGACACCCACTTCCCACTTTCCATTTAGCTGTTGTGCATGATCAATGGGAGTAGAAAAGAGTGCGGCTCGATTACTAGCAAATCTATTTGCGGCCGCATTGCTAAGCAAAATATGATAAAACGACATTTTGATATTGCTGATCTGCGGCTTTGCATAACATCATGAAGACTTGGATTTTGGACTCTCTACAATATATCAGAGTTGATCGTAATGGAAACGTACATTTCAAAAATTCTCATGGTCATACATCAAGAGGTATTACATTAACATGGCGACAATTTGTCAACCTCAATGATATCATGAGGGATTTGGAATATTTTGAAACATTAAGATTCATCTCCTTGGGTGATCAAGTTTGGCTTCAATGTCGCAACAATGAAATTCAAATCTGTCATTCTCATTCCGCAAACTGTTTCTCATTTCGCAAATACAATTGGGAGAAGTATAGAAGATACATACATCGCTCCATCATGACATTTATTCGTCGTGAGTTCATCGCCCTACTATGCAAATGTTAATCAGACATGACTACCACGCACCATGAGTTGGAAATTAGATTCCCTACAACGTATTGAAACGGATCATGATCGAAACGTCTATTTCAAAGATTCAACTGGAAATGTGAGAAGAGAGTTTGCTTTATCTTATCGTCATTTTCAATCTCTACATCATATCATGAAGGACTTGAAATACTTCTATATGAAAAGACATTCACGTATTGGAAATCGCATCTGGTTGCGCGTCAACAAACGGCGAATTCAACTCTATCATTCCCAACTCAATACTAACTTCACATTTCATCAAGGTAGTTGGGAAAAGTATAAAAGGAAGGTACATCGCTCAATTTACTCATTTTTTCATCATGAAGCGCCATCGCTACACCATCGTCAACATTCTCCGTCGCTTCAGACTCTACACCAAAATCGATCTCACAACATTACACCAACACCTTCCAAACAGCAAGTATTACCCGGGCCGTCCTCAAATGTTAGTGGTGAAGATGAACAATTCACGGAATCTTCAACTCTTCCCAAATGGGACTGTACAGATTCTCGGCGCCCTTTCTCATTCATCGGCGCAGTCAATGCGCTTGGAGCTACAGAGACTACTACGTCGGATATGGAAGAGGGAGAGGTGTGTGATGTCGAATCTGACTGTGGACAATATGGTGATCTCTACTCAATTGAGTGACAGTCTATCATTTTTGAAGATTCGTACCAGCAGTTACAATTTGTGTTATGAACCCGAACTTTTTCCTGCAGCTCTCATTAGTTGTTGGTTACCTGTGCATGTGGCAATCTTTCATAATAGTAAAGTGATCATTACTGGACTAAAATCTCATGTACAAGCAAATGTGATCCTAGACTATCTCATCGAGTATGTACGTACCCAGCGGATTGTAAAATAAAAAACAATTTTTCCAACATGATGTTTTTATTTCAAATCATGATAGAACTTACAAATCATTTTTTCATTAGAGGATGGATTACATGAAAAGTGTTGAATAACAGATACAAATCGAGATACATGTAAACGTTTTAAGATGAAGTATAGTACAAAAGCACCACACGTTGATGAAAGTGGATGTTGTAGTATGCGTTCATTTCGCTGATATTGACGCGTATGTTTTCTCAACCACTGCTGTGTTGGTATATTTGGAGGTTGAGCAAGAGAGTCAAATAGTTCACCACGTCGGTCTTCTCCAATAAAGATCGCTTTCCAATGGTCACCGCCTAAATTCTGTGAATGAGTGTTTAGCACAATAAAGATGGGATAGTGATTTACTGCAGGTGGTAAGGTATCGAGCGAATAGACATTATCGAAACCTTTCAACGTCGCTTCGTCTGCATTACGCTGTACTTTAGTTTTAATATCGTCAGCAGTCAACCAACTCATTGACGATTATACTGAAGAATCACGTCACGATACTTTGTAATTTCAATATTTGAATCGAAGACTGCATAAATTAATACATTGATCGTCTCAGGTATTGTTCTTTTAAACGTCAAATCCAAACGAATATTATGAGGCACGTTCACTTGACGATAGGGTGCACTAATATCGCTGTCAGCAGTCAAATCAAATGCATAAATAGTATATCCACTCTTAAACTCTTTCATAGTGAGTCCGTTGGTGTCATCCGTATTGTAAAAGCCAAAGACATCCATAAAATCAACATAACTGCGCATAAATTGATCCGCAGCAAAATCTGGTTTATAGGGTGGACCAGGATGACTCACACCATTTACACGTAAAGCAATTTCACTTAACTGATTGTGTTTAAAATTGAAAGGATTCTTCTTTATATTACCATTAAATGCATCATTTTCAACCATTGCCACCATGAGGAGCTTCGGTGCTTCCGATGGAAAGAGGCCATCTTTCATGAAACTCTTTTGATCTTTCGGAATTGTAAAGGTGAGAAGCTTTGTATGCTGAATGGGGTAAATGGCATTTTGGCGGTTAAGACCTTCAGCATGTCCTCTAATGACACTTGGATTCGGTACTACTCGACGAATGTAAAGTGCAATATCTTCCACATGAATTCTAAAATTGTCAACTTTAGCAAATGCATTCAGCGCAAATTCAGGATTATTCAATGTCAGCTTGAGTCGCATGCTGGTATTACAGAGTAAAAACGTTGACTGTCTAAAGAAGTCTAAATTCAGCGGACCATATAGCTGAAATACTTTACTATCTTTAATCATAGCAGATCGCTTTACAAAGCCACTGTTTGTTTCAACATCAAATTTTCCTGCTTCATCTCTGTACCATCCCATGGCTTCCATATGACTTTTTGTGCTGCTGGATGAAACTGTGATACATGATTGAAATATGATTTATAGGGATAATCGCTTTGGCCACCTTCCACCTGCTGCTCTCCAATCGTTAGAGAAACATCGCGAAGTAATGTAGTCAATGGTAAATTGTTCAGTCCAACTTTATGTGTATCGTCAATAGCAGTTCCATCTGCTTGCTGAATTCTAAACCTCAAATCAAGCATCGCATAACTCAAATCTATGTAATCATCACTACCACCAGGAATAACAAATTCAATGGGGCCAGCATTCTCAGCTGTTCGAGGATGATAATCTACAATACTTGAACTAAGAATATCTGTCTGTATGGCTTGTTGATCAAACAAACAAAACCCGGAAGTTTTACACTCCATGATTAGAAGTTATGGCAGCGTCGTCGTTTAGCGCCTGACGAATGATTAGAGCCTCTGCGACGTTTGCGTGAATGCCTTTTGACTGAAGATCGCACCTTACCAGCTCCGCGATGTTTCCTTCTTCCTTTATTCATTCGTTTAGGCGATTTCTTTCCTTGAGTAACACCAGCAATGGTCTGCTTCAATGTTTTTAAACCGCGTTCCTTCCCACGATTCAACAAACTGCTCTTAAAACTTCTACCTCTGGAAAGATCACTAGCAACATCACCAGCAAAGCCAACGGCATTACTTAAAACATTTCGTTTTAAAGATCTTCCGACATTGGATATGAGAGGTGCTACAACAGATTTCAGTGCACCAAGTATGCTACCTCCAAGTTGGCGATGAGCGCCGCTGTAAATTTGTCCTCAACTACTTACATAGGAGGGTCGTGAATAAAATGAGGCAGTTGGATTCATAGATCAAACCCTAAACATTGTTAGTTACAACTTTGCATGAATCACTGTCGATCACTTAGATGAAAGATGTCGGCACGACGCATCCAAAAGTTCATACTTGAAGGATAACCAGTCCATTTAACAAGACACCATTCTTCACCTTGTCGTTTTTTACATCGAATGATTTTCTCTACCAAATATGTTTCACTTTCAGTGACTACCTCAATCTCATCGCGGTAACAGCTACCCTCAATTTCTTCATTATCGTAATCTTTCAACTTGTAGGTGGTCGGAGAGTCTTTTTGATCAATCCTTTATACTGTAAATACCCCCTCTGTCCAATTCGGAAGGTACCCTTTAGCAAAAACACTCTTCACTTTTGAGATACGAACTTTATTACCAATTTTCACATCACTTTTCACATGAGTGCGTTTACGTTGGAATGATTCGCGCACTTTATCTACATTGTCAGCATTTACATCTACTGGTCTGAGAACAATAGAACGATGGATAGAGTGATTGTAGGCATGGAGTGTATCTTGTAGAACCTTTGTCCAATTTTGTGTCAAGTTGGCAGTAAAATGTCGCCACAAGCGATTTTTTAATGTGCGATTAAAACGTTCAACGAGAGCAGCTTTATAAGCACTCTTTACACTAAACAACTCAATGTCATGCCTCTCAAATAATCTTGTCACATGCTGATTTTCAAACTCTTTTCCTTGATCACTCTGAATTCTTTTTGGAATGCGACCTTCTCGAAAAATTGTTTGAAATCCTTTTGCTACTCCCTTCCCTTCTTTAGTTTTTAAAAGTTCAGCCCGCGCATAACGCGAGAAAATATCAATGACGGTTAAAATAAAATTATTACCCGAGTTATGTTTTGAAATGGAGGCAACATCACACAAATCTGCTTGCCACTGTTCATCGATGTCATGAACAATATAATGGCGGGTGCGGTACTTCTTTTTCGCTTGTTTGTGGAGTGTATAGGTAGCCTGACCCTTTAACCATCGTTTCACTTGTGATTGTGGAAGACCACTCGCTTTTGATAATTTCTTGATAGATGCAAATCCTGCCGGATGTTTTACATCATAATAGATTGACTTCAAACGTTCAGTCGATGACGACTGACTCTTTTTCCTCCTTTTCATCTTTTTGTTTTCGTGCCTTTCTACATTTACAACAACTGCAGCATTTAGCTTTAGCGGTTTTGCGATCGTGTTCACATTGCTTAGGGGTTTCATTATGAGAGCTGGCGCAGCAAGTGCAAGTGACAACGACATTCACCTCTGGCGGCTCATTACATGGCAAGCAACACATCTGCTTCATATTAATAGTCTGAGAACATGTATTTCCTAGGAGGAGCTGTTTTACGTTTTCCTTTTACCAGTTTTAGTGGCGATGTAGATCTACGTCGAGTTCTTCCTCTTGTTTGCTTAGTGAGTGTGGGAGGGGATGTAGCAGGTGACGTCTTAAACCAATTTGTTGGCATTTTCATCGTCTGAAGCATTGGAGCAGTAGCCACTGTTGAATCAAGTTCTTTCAATGTCTCATTATTCAAAGCAAATTTTGGTACATTATGCTTTTTCAATAGTTTAAGAAAGTATGACCAACCAGGTGGAACATAGCCCTGACGGCGCTTTCTACGTGTCGCATACTGAATCAAGTCTTCATTACGTGAAGCATCAATCACTTTATTTTCATCTGCAATGATTTCTCCTCTATCATTTACATTGAAATGGGGTTCAATACTATTGAAAAGAGATATGGCATGTGCACGAGATGCTAAAGGTGTAGCAGTCGATACAGAGTCACGCATCTTATTCTTCAAGTTTTTCAATTGCTCAACAGTTTCCGATTGTAATAATACAGCACGATGTGGATCTTTGATGTGAACATTTTGCTGATAATCTATTTCTTTCCTATACATTTGATTTGCAGGAGGTTGCTTTACTTGCTGCATGGCAGTCAATTGTACATATTCATCCTGAGGAATAACAATCATGCGAGAATAAGAACTCATAGTTTGTAGATAATCATGGGAGTTTTCAAAATATCACTTCGAAATCTAAATTCTTCCGGACACTCTTGCGTAAAGTCAATGAATAAGTAACCGTGTGGTTTTTCAGTAGCTGCTTGAAAAATTTCAATTAAGGCTTTTGAACCTCTTGGTGCAACTTGTCGCGCTAAAATTTCAAATTGACTTTTATCTCGCGGATTCTTGAAAATAGCATAATAATGTGTATTCAAGTTTCGTGTACGAGCTTCTTTTCCATCAGGAAACAAATTTTGTGTGATATAGATGATAAAGCTCCTTTTATGATGTGCTGAGCGAGTGAACATATCTGTAACATCTTTTGAATTCTTACTTTCTTTTAATAAATCATCCAATACAACAACATCATTAGACTGAAGTTTATCCACTGCAATAATTCCTTCATGTCGAATAAAGTTGCGACTTTGCAATTCCTGAAACAGCGACGGTTGATAAATACCATAACACCAAATCACTCGATTGATAGGTTCCTTAAACAACTCCCTTCTTTTATCCAATAAATTCAGCGTGAAAACAGTTTTACCTGCATGAGATGGACCTGATACAGTCAGAAATTTATCACATTGAAGTCTGAAATCCATTATAATACTTTGAGATTCAACATTTGCATAATTAACGTCTAGAGCCAAAGATATTACCCAATACGTTGCCCACGATAGGAGCTAGCATCGGTAGTAACGCTGGAAGGAAACCACCCTTTTGTGTTAGAGTTTTCCTCTTTCTTTGAAGGGTGACTTTAGGATTGGAGATGAAACGCAATTTTGTGGCATATCGCTTAAGTAACTTTCGTTGTTTTGGCGCTAATTTCTTCGTCCTCAACTTCCTCACATGAGAAATAATTTCACGAATGAATTTATCGTTAGCATGTCGTATAGCATTGTATCGCTGATTTGCTTTCATTCGTCGGAGAGCTTGAATGGCTGAACAAAACTTTGAAGACATTTGACTTTTACGTTTCGCCATTTTTCGTGTTAGTCTTTGCTAAAACCTGTCTTTACCACATTTGCATAGGTACTAACTATTGCGGCATAAGTGACACTCGAAATGAGCAATATCACAGTGGTTACATTGGCAAAGTTGAATGCAATTACGTATGAAACAGCGTTGACAAAAAGCATGCTTACATCTCTTGAAGATGCGCTTTTCATTTCCATCCTTTCGCTTACATACATCGCAACACATAGTTTCACCGTTACTGATGTCTATAGCAAGTCTTTTTGAAGATATGAATTTGCTAGCCTTTTCTAAATAATAGACGCATGTACAGAAGGAATATACTTCGAGAGTGAGCAGGCATAGCTCGAAAACCAGTTGTGCTACAATCAAGTACCACTGCATTTTCAATTTTTCTTTATAGAAAGTTGAATGTGAATATCTGAAATCGCTTCAATCACTAGACTGCTGCCATGATGGTTAAATGCGTTAAGACGTTCAGCAATTTTTATCATATGTCTTTTAAAAAATTCTTCGGGGTGATCTATCACTTCCATTGAATAAGAAGCAAAATGGAAAGAGCGACTTTCCACCTCTTCCTTTCCAAAATGAATAAACTTAATTTTCGCAACTAATCGCGCCATGACAATGCTATCAGAGAATGTATTCATTAACTCTAGAAATAGAGTGCTAGCATCATCGACCACTGCTTTGATGTCGGTCTCATCTTTATGAAAATTTATCACATAATCTTGAACAGCTCCTTTTAAACTTTGCCTATGAAAATGTAATGTTCCGCAGTCGTTTGAGAAAGACATGATCGCCCTTTATCTAACCCATCCATTGCATGAAAACAACTCTTCTCATAGTAACATTTATTGAATAATAGTAACAAGCATGCATTATAAATCAATGGTTTGAAAGAGATAAAATAGATACAGCTGGTAACTATCATACAGCGAGCAATGATAACCATACAGGACTTTGGCAGTGTTGAGGTAAGGAGGAAAGAAGCATTGGTTATGAACGTAGCTACTACAACGAACAGACAAAATAGGAACAGACAAATCCTTAAAACGTTTCGTGACTTCATGGTAATGTTGATTCACTCTACTATCCCAAGGTGGGAGCAAAATGTCATCAATGATTAGATTGGGAAATACTTTCCTCTCCTTACCAGGATTATTACAAAAGATGCGTATAACATTGAAAGCAGCTAACCATTGTTTAAAGTCAATAAGAAGAGCAGTCTCACAAGAAAAGCCATAGTCTTGCAAACATTTCAGATTAAGTCCATGAATGTGTTTTCTCGCCCATTGATCAACATTGGGATCGCAGTTGGCATGTTGATGATAGACACTAACAATCTGATATGTCCAATTGTTCATAGCAATAGCACTGAGCTCCTGTACAGGTTCACCCTCACAATCCATAAAAAATGATGATAGAAGCCTAAAACGGAAATTTGCACATCTAAGGAAACGTTCTATAACATATTACAAAATGAAGAATTACATCGATGCTTTTCACGACAAAATACACAAATGATATGATGGCAACGAAGAAGTAAAATGTATCTAATAAGACCACGTCTACGACACTCAAAGCACATAAGCGAATTGTCATAGGGTAGAGTTAGGAAAGGACCAGTAATTCTCCTTCTTTGATTTGCGTTTTGAGGCAGCATTCTTCTTCGACTTGCGCTTCGTACCACTGCTGTTAAGGATTTTATCAATTATGTTGTCCACGTTGGGTGGTTTGGAATATATATGATGGATTCCATATGCATGGAGAGAGAGGCTATTTTATTATCCTTGTGCCAACCATAATATAGCCCATTCACTTTGAAAAGGATATCCCAAGTACCTTCTCCGAGCTCATCACATCTGATGGGTGTTGATTGATCTCCCTCCTTCTTATAGTAAGTACACCAATGTGATACCGGTAGGCAAATTTGATTACCATCCCAAATCTTCCTATAGGGAGTATCCTTGTCATCTCTCGCCTTCCACTCTTGAGCAAGAGGAGTAGGAATGTCCATATTTAATGTCACGTACTCCTCAATAATATCAAGTTGGTGGCGAATGTACGGACTCACGGGGATCAGTATGTATTCCCCATACTGATTGCGCATTATCTTGACATCACGTCCAAAATTCTAACTCTGTCGTTTTTTCGAAAGATGTTGAAAATTTTTCTCTCCGATTGACTTGAAACTCACCATGTTGATAGAGAATTTCATGCTGATTCCAAATCTGAAATCCGTTTTCCCATCCGATGCTTCGTTTTGACGCTAGAGCCCAAAACGTCCAAAATTCTAACTCTGTCGTTTTTCGCCAATCTCCCAAAATCTTAAATGGCGTCTCACATCTAAACGAAGACAGATATGAACAAGCCGTTTGTTTCAGTGAATTTGTCTCACTCTTAGCTTTCAAACGAGCTATTGCACGACAAAATCCATCCACTAGAAGCAAAGTTGGAAGGTCAGTGCCGGGGGGGGGGGACGTCAGCGAAAATTTTTCTCTCCGATTGCTTTCAAATTCACCATACCGATGCAGAATTTCACGCTGAATCCAAATCTGGCCTCCGTTTTCACATCCGAGCACTGCTTCCACTCGAAACAGCCCATTTTACAACCCAACATTCATCAGATTTCACGAAAAACATCACACACAATAGCCTCAAGACAAAACCTGGCGGTCGCCCAAGTCCACCACGACACTCTGTCGTTCCAGAGGGGGGGGGACGTCAGCGAACCTGGACCCACCTGGCCGGCACACCACGACACTCTGTCGTTCCAGAGGGGGGACGCGCCGGTCGGGTGTTCGCCGTTTTCTTACTACTGACCTGCATGCATGCCCGCCTACACTTCCGACCTACAAGTATGTCTGCCTACACTATCGGCCTACATATGTGAACGCCTCCATCTCCGATCAACAAGCATGTTCGCTTCCACTTCCGACCAATAAGCATGTTCGCCTCCACCTGCGTATTACATGTGTGCCCACCTCCACCTCCGTCCCTGCATGCATGCCCGCCTCAACCTCCGCATTACATGTGTGCCCACCTCCACCTCCGTTCCTGTATGCATGCCCACCTCCTCCTCCGTCCATGCATACCCGCCTCCACCTCCGCTTGCACGCATGCCTATCTCCACCTCCGACCTACAAGTATGCCCGTCTTCACCTCCTACCTACAAGCATGCCCGTCTCCAACTGCGGCCTGCATTTATGCCCGCCTCCAGCTCCGGCATACGTTTGTGTGACCGGCTCCCCTTCCAACTTATATGTGTGCCCACCTTCATCGTTGACCTACAAGTATGCCCACCTCCAGCTCCGACTTGCATACCTACAACCTGCATGCAGGGCCTCCTCCACATCCGGACTGCATGCATACCCGCCTGCAAAATATCACTTTACATGTAGCCGCTTCAAATTACTTCCTTCACTTCAGAGTTGGAAGTGGGTCAACGAAACTGACCCACCGACTTTTCACGAAAACATGACCCACGACCCACCTGACCCACCACATCTTTGACTCACTTGACCCACCTGACCCACATGCTGCTAGGGTGAATGATGTGAGTGCAATTTCCATTTCTGGTGTCATCTTTAGTTTCATTTTCATTCAAAATTATAGGTCTATTTAGGTAGAGGTCTCGTAGTATCAAAATTGTTGTCAAGATTTGTTATGAAGATTCAAGTGTATCAGATCCCTTGTCACATGGTAAATAGACATGCAAGCTCATCAAAATGATGTTATAATCAAAGTTCATGCACCACAAATGCCTAAGGTTCTAAAGAAATTTAAGCGATTCTGTTTCTTGTTTTAATTCTTGACTATCCTTTTTAGCGCTACCTATTTAACTCGCAGAGAGATGATTAGTTAAGTTGAGGGCCCTACAGACTAAATTTCAAATTTTACATTTCTTAATGAAATGAAGTTAAAAAATAAGATTACAGTAGGCCTAAATCGTTTATTCATGCGTTTATTATGTTAGATACTACATGTTTGAAAATTATCCCAGAAAAATCGTCAAACTAATATTTTGTTGCTTCTGATGGCAATCGATTCAAATTTCATTAACTTCCGCTTATGTTAGATTTAAGTAGAAGGTTGTATATTTGATGTAAGAATGACATTCATTGAAAAGCAAATGGAGTAAGCATGCGTAACGCGTGAATAGAAAATTGTACGAGGACAAGATTATAGTTCATGAATTAGCTTACAATACATATAGATGAACTGGTATATTTTAGTGGTGTTACATGTACGAGTACGTTGTGATAACAATCACTAGCGACATCATGCAAATACATGTATTCCTATTTTTATTGATATCAAATCAAATATCAAAACGAAACTTTTTATTGATACGAAGTGTCAAAAAATATCTCCTTACAGAGCTCTGCCGTAATAAGTGTGTGTGAAAGGGATAAGTCTATATCAATGACCGTCGTATGAATTATCGTATTTCAGATTATCATGTATCGAATGAGCAACAGATGCATGTAACATGTATGATGCGAAAGTAGATTAAACGGCTAAATACTTTAGATATGAAGCATGCACATTATCAAGATATTTTGGTCAATTACATGTTTCGAAAATATATAGGCTCTGATCGATCTTTACCAGAGATTTACCATTCTAGCAGCAGCAGCAATTATTTTCGAGCCTTTAATTTGTGTGAATTCCGCCCTCTTTCGAAACTGTATGAGGATTGTGAAAGTCAATAGTGTTGCATATTTTGACTGTGTGCATCCATCACCCCTTTCAGTGACACTGACACAATCATTTTTCATGAATGATAAGAATACAAATAAATGAAGTTTACTGTATTTGAGATTGTCAAATCTATCATGGATCAAACTGGTTGGAAGTGGGTCAACGAAGTCTGACCCACGACATACCTGACCCACGCTAAATGTGACCCACGACCCACCTGACCCACCAACTTTTCGGAAGAACTTGACCCACGACCCACGTGACCCACGCGATTTTGTGACCCACCTGACCGACCTGACCGACCTGACCCACGACCCACTTCCAACTCTGCTTCACCTCCTCGTAGGCATCTCTACTTTAGCCAAACAAATGGTAACCAGCCTCAACTTCCTGCTGCCAATTGTCAAGCACAAAGACTGCCAGCTAGCTTAAATCCTCTTTTTTGAGAAATAAGTAGGGAATCTAAAAAATACTTTCTTTACATTAAGTGCAAGATGCCTTGATATTACAGTCATTTGCGTCATTTTCAATCAACTAAGCTGATATGAATCATCATCTCTGCAATCGAAGCTTTCTGTTCTATTTATGGCAATTGATTATTAACTATCGACTTAAAATGCCTTTGGAAATATTCGAAGCGCTACTATAGGCAGCTGACCATGCTGTTAACCACTAGTCTGGCGAAGCAATTTTTACTCTTAAGTGCTGACTCTATCAAGTTATGTGTTGCTGATCGAACTAACACACATTGCTCTACGATTCAGGTCGGAAGGTGGGGGCTCGGAAGGGGTATAATCAAAGCATTGAGGGATGGGAGAGAAAGCGTGCAAAAAGATCAGTAATAAAGAAAAAATAGCCAATCTGCCAGACAAAATGAGCTTTTAATGTGCAACAAGGATAGCCTGCTCCTTCATCTGATGATCAATTATGATTGTTAACATGCGACTATGGAGATTGACAAACCGGATTTAACTCGTAGAGCAATGACAAAGTCCATAGACATAGTATGCACTGAACTTATTACTGCAAGTATGTACTGAGAAAAATAAATAAATCCATGCATGTGGCCTAAAAAAATTCATATATGTATTAGAGATAAATGAGGATAGAACAATGGGTGGTCCTCTGCGCCCCACCAAAAATGGCACCGACCACCCATAGCAGAAGAGACACACCCCAGCATGCTGCGGTACAAAATGGTATGATGAAATGTGTCGACATCATGGGATCATCACAAATCATAAATTTATGCGGCTCATCGGTCGCACGTGGTACATGCACGTGCCAACCGTGATGCATCGTCAGATCGTCAGCAAAGTCATTAAAAGCAATAATCGGATTAAAGTTGTGCCATTGACAAGTGAACATCATAACAAATTTAATGTAATCAAATAAAAGACGAGTTGGTTTGAATGAAAAAAACACAAGCCCCAAATTGAGAGTTCAGCGATAATCCTCCGAAAAAGTTCTTGAGCAGATGAACTCTGATTAAATCGTTTAATGAAGAGCAATTTAGAATCTATTGTAACGCCCCTCTTACACAAGAGTTATTCCCATTGTTGAAAAATTTTCTTCTTTCGACACTCTTGTAATGCAATAAAATAACAAATTACAAGGCAAGCTTCCGGGATCAACCGTCGTCAGGCCTGAGACAGAGAGAATGACACCAGAAAATCTAACGGTTTGCAAGACCTACTGAATTTCAGTCTCTGACAGTCAAGTCACAAAACGAGGACGAAAGGACAGGTCACTTCAGCATAGATATCCACTGCTTATTTAGTCGTATGCCATAATCACGATTGAATGTATTATTCTTTGCGATGTGGATGCTCTCCTTTATTCTTCTTCTATACCAATTCTTCTCCCGGTCATTAACACAAAAGCTATTGAAATCCATTGTTGATTCAATTCACAACAAGCGACACTAGGATAATTTACAGCACTCCGAAAGCATCATAATTTTGTTTTCCATGCATCTCTTTCCATGCTCACGTTTGCCGGCCACCAATCACAAATAACTTCATTGTGGGCTGTATCGTCCTCTTCCATTTAACGCGATCTAGGGCCAGATTTTGGATTATGCCTTTCCGCTCCAAATTCTTTTCTATGACCCCTTTCCATGACAGAGGTAGGATAACCTCTTCTTGGTCTGCCAGATATTGGTTGATGCAGGACTGCTTGAGTAAAGTGATCGTCCGATCTTCTTCTTACGTGCCCGAACAATGCAAGCAGCTTCTACTCCATGAATATGTCGATGGCTGGGGCACTCAGTTTGTGTCGAATCTCTTCATTCTTGACTCGGTCCCGGAGGGTTAAACCTTGACATTGCCTGAGAATCTTCATTTCGGTCACCATCAGCCTCAGCTGTCCTCTAACAATGTATTTATCTCCATATATCGATCTCTTCCATTTAACCTAGATTCATCGTGTGCCTGGAATTGAGTGAACTAGTTGAATTTAATCTATTTTGTGTTTCTACTCACACTATTGAGTTCATCGTTCTTATATCATTCATGAAAGTGAATGTGCGTTTACGCTTTTTGCTCTTTCATACTTCTCAATATTATGTATATGCATGCAATTTTCCCGTCAAGAATGATGAAAAGACGGTCGTCCTAGGAGTTTTCCTTTATTCATTGACATTTAACTGTCTGTTTGTAAATTATTCAATTATTCACATGCTACATCAATATGAGATCTAAAATTGTCTTTGATTCAGAAAAATCTATAATTTAGTCGAATAGATTATCAAAAAATAGCAGATAAATCACCTGCGGTAACTGGAAAAAATTGTTGAATAAATGAATATACTCAACAATTGTTTATACATACTCACTTGCTTATACTCGGAAGCACATTAGGCACGGAGCCTCTCCTCCATGTGGTCGAGTTGTTATTTATCTCGCTCTCATTCTTTTGTGCTGAGTGTTTTGCAAGAATCCAGAGTGTACCTATTTTGAAGGTCTTAGGTTTGACCCGACCAAGGTTTGAACCAAGGTCTCCCGGACTTAGAGAGAAACTCCACCACAAGGCCACAGCGCCGGTTGAAGTTTTATTCTAAAAAGTAATATACCACAATACACAATTTAAATCGTTCTTGAGAGACATTATCACAGTAGGTAAGTAGCTATAGCGTTTTACATTCGATCGCATCAGATCATTTCTTTAGCTTTATGAAAAAGGAACTGAGGAGCATCGTTTCTTCGTGTTTCTCAACCACTTCACTGTTGGTAATCTCATTACTTTGGATGGATTGAAATAAAAAAATCATCATCGAAATGAGATGCTTTTTGTCTTGCCGCCTTGTAAGTCATTGGAAAGTTTTAATGCCCTCGCTACATCAGTTAGGTGGGCGCTATTTCTTTTGATTTTTGTTTGGTTAGAAGCTTCGATTAAATGTGCATCAGATAGAAACTCGTCAATATCAGTCAGTAAAATAGGGTATAGATTATCTTGTTGATTATTACATTTCCTTCTCTCGATTTACTTAAATCGTCAATAATTCGTCCACTGTAACGTAGATGTTCTCAAATAAACTTGATGGTGATGTGTCGGGTGAAGAGGCGCCAAACTTCAATACGATTGACATCTAGAAGCCGTCCGAGGAGACATCGGCGCCTCGCTCACACTTCGGTCAACAAGGGAGACCGTGTCGGGCAGTTAAAACACATGAAAATTCTTTAATGACTCTACGAACGTTATTCAAGAGCGTGAAACATTGAATAGTATCGAAATTTTAGCTGGATGGCGCCTCTCACCCAAACTGTTCTCAATTCAGTTTTTAATTACTAGTCTGTGCTGGAGTAACAAAATACTCATTAATCAATCTAGTCGAGGCGTAGAGTTATTACTTATAACCACCAATAAGAATTTTCTGATATAAAATTTCACATATGTCACTTTGATATTTATCTTCTATAGATTGCATGCTTTACAACCGTCTGTTTGAATTAGCATAAATAACCAAACCAGATGATTAAGTCTTTTTATGATTAAAACAGAGACGAACACTTGTGTTTTCAAATTTCAAGAATTTCAAAATTATACATCTACAGATCTGGTGACCATTCGTGAGACAGTTATGCATTAAATTTGTCAGTACAAGTAAAGTAAGCGTATATTTCTTCAAAATTAGAAATCGAAACCATAGTCATTGGCAAATACTATAAAAATTACTTACATTCAAAAGTTCAGCGTGAGCATTGCTGAATACCATGTGACTGCTTAGAAAAGATAAATTAGGTGAATCATAGAAGGTATACAAAAAATGCAAAAAAGCATAATAGTATACATGAAGAACTCTGGCTGTGATCTACGAAGCCATCGAGCAGAAGCCGCACTGCAGCCAGCTTGTCTCTAGCAAGGCGACCTTGTCGAGTATCGACATTGTCGAATCTGATGATTCTACGAATAAACTTGAATCGCTTCAGACTCATCGTTTTTAAAAAGTATTGGTCGACCATGGGCAGGGGACCATAGCACATCTACGCTCTCTCCAGACGCTCGATAAACTAATCAACCGAATCATCAACCATGTTATCAGTAATTTCCTCGTCATCATCATCTGATGAACTCACAGAATTAGACATGTCGTATCTTCTTCTGTTTGACTAGAAAGAAAACATTGGAACATGTAACGTTAATGAAATGGCACACAATCTGCTGACATAATACCATAGCAATCGAACAATAAGCAGCCAGTTCAACATTAAACACGCCAATTTCTGCAAAGTATCAGTGACTGTTATCAACCGGGTCACACAGCTAAGAGACACAGTCGATGTCAAGTTCTTCAGAGAAGTTTGTGAACGTTTTTTCGTGTGCCTGCTAACTTTTTTAATAATGATCGGAGGGGCCACCAATATCGAGAAAACTTTTGCGCAATGATTTTGAATTCTTCGAATCTGAAGGAATCGTGGCGATCGGAGCATTTTCAAGGAATTCACATCAATCCGCAAGCGACGCACGACCATTTTTCCTATCTCTGCAAGGTATTAAAAATTTCTTTTTGCCCACTTAATAAGTTCCTGCATGTGCCATTGTTTTGAATCAGTTTGCACTTCTAGCAAAGTGATGCGGTTAGACAATCTAATTATGTGGATGAACTGGATTCGCTGCCATTATTCACGGTATAGGCGTCGTCGGCGTTGTCGTGCAGTTCTGGGGCATCATGGTGCTCATCGTCGATATCAGATTCATGCTGTAGCCGATGGTCTTCACTTTCAGTCAAATCATCACTTTCAGCATCACGTAACAACCTTAGCGCAGCTTGGGACCTTAGACAAAACATCACTTCTGCCGATAAAAGTAAAGTTTAGCGTCTTTGTAAGTGTTTTGTGGGTGATATCAAACGTAGTCAGTGGGAACGCGGAAATAAATGTGTGGCAGCACAAGATATCTATGACTAAGCTTACAAGCGACAAATTTATCGCCAAGTGTCTGCAGCTTTCATGAGCGTGCCAATAACGTTTGTGCTAAGTATTTCAAATGTTACAAACAACCGCTCTTTTGACATTTTTGTCAGAATAATGAAGAGGACACTTTTGTCCTCTAGGATCAAAATAGGGTTAAGTAGCTGGCAAATTTTATAGATTCAAAATTTCTAATTGAACTTGATATATTTTCCAAACTTCATTGAAAGAAGTAAAGTCATGAAGTCACATTAACCTATCTGTTATATAGTAGTTTTGGTGACATCGAAGTTTACAGAAGGACACTTTTGTCCTCAGGAACACATGCGGGTTAAACGGAAATTAAACTGATTATCAAATAAATTTCATGAACTGCATTATAGTGAAGAAAGCATGTATATTTTCATGACATCTGTACACGCATACTTTTAGGAACAACACATAAGCATAATTGTAAATTTTTAGACATTACAAATTCGCAACCCGAACACGAGCCCGAAATGAATTCGCAAGCCCAACCCGAACCCGAATTCGGATCGGGCTCACACACTTGTTCTGCATACCTCTGGTATGAATGCAGTCCATTCGCAGAATTAGACCGGTCGTCTCTTACTCTGCTTGACCAGAAAGGAAGCATTGGAACATGTAATGCCTACGAAATGGCACGATCTGCTGACATAATACCATAGAAATCGAACAATGATCAGCCAGTTCAACATTAAACAATTTCTGCAAAGTTTCAGTGACTCTTATCAACTGGATCACACAGAAAAGAGACACAGACGATATCAAGTTCGATAGAGAAGCTTGTGAACGTTTTTTCGTGTGCCTGCTATCTTTTTTGATAATGATCGGAAGACCAACATTATCGAGAAAACTTTTGCGTAATGATTTGAATTCTTCGATTCAGAAGAGGTCGTGGCGATAAGAGGATTTTAAAGGAATTCACAGCAATCCGCAAGCAACGCACGACTATTTTTCATATCTCTGCAAGTTATTAAAAATTTCTTTTTGTCTGCTTGGCAAATTCATGCATGTGCCACCTTTTTGGATCAGTTTGCACTACTAGCATAGTGATTTCTTGGTCGTAGCTTCAGTGTTCTACCAGGGGCCGATCTAAGTCAATATTGCAAGATCTCAAAAAGAATCAAATTACTGAAACTGTTATAGTTACAGATTCTTGCTGCAAGGAGTTATATTCCACTTTGATATTCCAAGTTATTTTATCAAAATGATTTTACATAAAGAGATCATGCGAGTAATAACCGAGAATCTCTACAAAGTACACGAACGAATGTCAACCCTTGGAAGTCGCTATCATTCAGTTACTTTTATCATGACAACGCGTGTCCGTGACGTGCAATTGTTTTCAATGTACTAGTCCTGAAAGATATATTGATCAATAAGTGTATTAGGTATAGTAGCAACTCAGCATGAATTAAATCCCCAGTGTACATCCAGTTTCGATTATTAAATGAACTCGAGTTGAGACCCAATACCAATGTGAGATATGCAAATTTTTACAGCTTTGAAGAAATTACCACGGAATTCACTGATCATTATGCAATACAGAAGAAAGAATAGTATTTTGCAAATCCTCCGTGTCATGACAACATTGGAGAGGCAATATTCTTTAAATTAGCAATTCCATGGGTTACCATTACTTTAATTCTCAGCCTTATTAATGAGAGTATTTTCTTAAGCGTGATCATGTCACGAACTACCTACCACTGAAAGAGCAAAATAACAATCAAAGACACTGATCATAATTAACTCTAAAAGATGAAAATGGGTCCACATTACTATTCACCTCAGGAATGTAATCTCTGCAAAAAAGGGCTTTTTGGTGATACGGAAATTTTCACATTATGCATTTTTCAGTCGAGACTCTACCTACTATATACTTACTTTGTGATATAGATTGTCGGATGTCGGATATCTATGGTTCAACCATTCTGGATGCTATAGCTTGAACCTTTCGGAGCCGCTGCTAACGAGTTTTCGCAGCAATCTTTGAAAAGAAACATATAAAGGTCTCAAGGTATTAAATGATCAAATTGTTCAAATACCTACGAGAGCTGGCTCTCTGCATTATCTTGATAAGTGTATACTGATGTGTCGAAGCGCCTGTATATTCTGAGAGTAGTAAAGACAACTGGAATCTTGAATAAATGACTTCAATCGCATATCTGTTATAACAATAAAACTATTATCGATGTGCTTCATTCTGATGCGACAAGCGCATATATGGTACCGAACCGATGTAGGCAAGAAATGTGTTTCACGTCGACTCGATTCTAATTAATCGAATCAATGGTGCCAGTCTATTTGTGTACTTCACAACGGAAAGCTCAAATTTTGAGAAATTCATTCTTCACACTGACGCAGTATTTTGATTTTCCGATTTACATTTTTCGGGGTTTGTTCGGGTTTTTTAGTATCGGTAGAATTGTCGGATCGGGTTCAGATTCGGGTGGAAGGTGATCGGGTATCAATTCAAAGCTCTTGCACATCGAGCATGCAGTAACCAAGATGTACGTTAAAAGTCTGATACTAGCTCAGTTATGGAGCATGTTATAAGGAGAAAAGATGCAGCAACTGCACTTTCAAATAAAAATGCATCACAGGTATTTTGAGGCATGATATTCCGTCCACTTTATAATTAGGATCCATCATTTGCAGCACAAGACTGACATTATTACTCATGAATCTGTTGTGAGTAGTGTTTACATGATGTTGCCAATATTCATGTAACAATCGCATAGATGCATTCGTTGAAGAATGAACATGATAACTGCTGCTTCATTTGTACTATGTAAATGGCGCATAAGTAATCTAAATTGATTAGATACTTAATTTTTCAGGAAATTGAGAAAGCTGGTTGATTTTCTAATATTATCTTTAAATAAAAGTCACGTTTTTGAGGTTCCTATGGGCCAAATTTGATGAACTTTGAATTGCAAATTAGAAATGCGCAGAAGGAGAGAAACTGAAGTCCTACCTTTTTTAGCAGCATTAGAAGAATGAAGTGCTCCTGGAGTGCTCCTTTACTGCCGACTTCATATTACTCTCGAACAGAGCATATTTGCCTCTCAGCGTGGAATTAACCGAGCAGTTCAATAAACGTCAAAAAGATCCTTTATATTGAATAGAAATGTAATAATTTCAACAGTTATGATAATGTATGATGACTCAAAGCTCCTGGCGGTTTACGCGCGCGAGTTTTCATTGTTTCATGGTGACTGGTTTTCATCTCCACGCATACGTTGATCACGTGGCTTTTCATAGCAATATAATCGACAATGTTCAGTTCATACACACTCTTCTTGATCAATTCATGATGGCAGAAACAGACAGCAATAGCAGACTGATGACGCCTCAACGCGTGTTTGTTGTGAAGACATTTTAGAAAATAAAAGTGAAACATGTCGATTATTTGAAAGAGTTTCAAAGAACTGTTAAACGTGACACTGTAGCCCACATCAACCAAAAGTTTGAAAATACGGGAACCTTCGCAGACATCAGGCGTTCGAGAAGATCTTCAGCTTGCACAGATGACAACACAGAAATTGTACGAAATGCATTTTACTGCAAGTCCTACAAGGAGGGCAAGTTTGGAGTTGGGAATCTCGCGAAGGTCAATCCAGCCAATGTTTCATCTCATTGGCCTGAAACCTTATCATCTTCATCTGGTGCAAGCGCTGAATGGTGATGATCCCGACAGGCGAGTTGAATTTTGTACTACGTTACTGAGTCGAGTGCAAGATGATGGAGATTTTCTTGACAAAATCTGCGGGACCGATGAAGCTAGTTTCAAGACAAATGGACATGTTGACTGACATAATTCTGTTTATTGGGATTCGCAAAATCCACATGTTGAAATCCAACAAGAAGTCAATGTCCCTGGTATGACTGTTTGGGCAGGAGTTTGTTCAAACGGTTTGATGTGACCGTTCTTTTTTTGAAAGCACTGTGAATGGTCATAATTACACTCAAATGTACAAAATTAGTGTTTACCGGCCGTGAGAAGTTTAGGCGACGTCAACGAAACTTGGTTTCAACAAGATGGAGCCCCATCCCATTACAGCGTCGAAGCACGAAAATGGCTCGACACAAATTTCAAACACCGTTGGATAGGTAGCGTGGTGACTTTGAGTATCCTCCTTGTTCTCCTGACTTAACTCCGCCAGACTTTTTTTCTTTGGGGTGTACTGAAGAATAGAGTTTATGGTCAGCATCCAACATCGATCCTACAATTGAAACAGTGCATTCTTGATGCTTGGTCCGAAATTACTCCCGAACTTTCCAGAAAGGTATGTCACTCTATTCAACAACGATGAGAGAAATGTCTCAAGTTAAGCGGACATCACTTTGAATATCTTTTGTAAGAAATTTTCCCTTCCACATTGTACGTTTAGATATAATAAATGTAGTTTTGTTGATCAAACTGGTGTGTTTTTATACTGCCCGGTTAATTCCGCGCCATCCTGTATATCAACCTTCCAAAAGTATTCATGATAAGCTATTAGGTAGGGATATATAGGTAGAGTGTCGACTCAAAAAAGTATCTGTATACAGTGAAAACTTTTATATCAAAAGATTCAGTTTTTTGCGGAGATTACGATCCCGTGGTCCAAAAAATTATTTGAGCACTTTTGAAAAAGTCAAAATTTTGCAAATTTATATACTACCGAGATGACTCTCCTATATAAGTAGTATGAAACAAGTTAGATATCAAAAGGAATGAATATTTGCTAATAAGCATCCTTACTAAGAGGAAATTAAGCTGATTATCAAAGGAATTTCAGGATCTGTTTTATAATGGAAGTCTTCATGAAAAAGTCGCGATATTATTCATGCTTTCTTGGCTGAAATTTCATAATTCTAATTCATGAAAGCGATAGCAGGTCATCGAGTTGCCAATTTAACCAAGGCTGTCATGACACGGACAATCTGTAAAATAATATCATTTTCTTCTGCTTTGCTATCTTGATCAGTCAATTCCGTTGTAATTTCTTCAAAACTGCATGAATGTGTATGTCTCACATTTTGAAACATTACCGAGTGTATCTCCCTTCAGTTCATTTAATAAAATCTAAAGTGTATACACATTGGGGATTAAATAAATGCGGAGTTACCACTCTACCTAACATACTTACTCTATGTGATAAGCCATCACGCAGGTTTTCACTTCGAAAATTCTTGGAAATGAGTTGTATTTTACATACGTTGATGCCTCATCAAGCTCACATGCAGTCAGGTAAGTGGGTTGCTACGCTTCAATATATCCGTTCATTCAAAACGTCTTCAGAGGCTTTGCCAACATGTTGCGCCAGTGATTGAGGAGAATTATTTATCAAAATCCAGATGATCTAAATCCGTTTTGACCTCTGCTTTGAATTCCCTTTGTCTTGACTGAACATTATTCTTCATTCAGGTGGTTGTGTGAGATATATCATCAAACATTATGCCGCTAAACCGTTGCCGGCAAATTTTCTCCGGAAGCGTTTGATCGCTATACAAATTCTCATGATGAAAACCTCTCATGACTCTCTTACTTGGCTCCTCAACACTAAATAAATCATTTGCAGCCGCCAATGGCCCATCTATTATTTGCAACCGGCAATCAACTCTCCTCAACGGGCGAATTTCATCATGCTTTGGTGGCCTATCGATTTCCGCTAAGGTCTTAATATCGGTATTCAAAATTACGACGAAAGTTTGCTTCCTGATCATACTGGCTATGACAGCTGATGTGTGATGGCTAGGGCTTGATTTTGGCAATTGACACGGTCGCATTCATTGAGTAAGTACATTACATGTAGGTGGAGATGCAACTCAGTATTAATTAAATCCCTGATGAGTATGCATTTTCGAATTTATTTAATTAACACGTGTGGAAAGCAGGCTTGAGCTGTGGCGCAGTGCCATGGAAAGTAATGGTCAGAAGTAGGAGTGAATATCTCTCTATCGCCGCGAACGACGAAGAAATCCAGCTTGATGGAACCACACTACCGTCATTTAAGAACTTCATATATCTCGATTCACTCTTAGACGAAACAAGGCAAGTGACAAGAGTTATTTACGACAAAGGAGTTCGTGTCAAGCTGGAATCAAGAATCTACTAGGCCATGATCCGAACGGCAATGACCTATGGAGGAGACTGTTGGGCACCGAGGAATAAAAATACACAAAGGCTGATGGTGACCGAAATGAAGATTCTCAGGTGATGTCAAGGTTTAACCCTCCATGACCGAGTCAAGAATGAAGAGATTCGACGCAAGCTGAGTGTCCAGCCATCGACGGTTACATGGAGTAGAAGCGGCTTGCATGGTTCGGACACGTCAGAAGAAGACCGAACGATCCTGCATCAACCAATATCTGGCAGACGAAGAAGTCATCCACACCTGTCATGGAAAGGGGTCATAGAAAAGGATTTAGAGCGGAAAGGCATGACCCAAAATCTGGCCCTAGATCGCGTTAAATGGAAGAGGACGATACGGCCCACCCTGGAGTAATTTGCGATTCGTGGACGGTAAAGGTGAGCAACTCAAGTTGAGACCCAATACCAATGTGAGATATGCAAATTTTTACAGCTTTGAAGAAATTACCACGGAATTCACTGATCATTATGCAATACAGAAGAAAGAATAGTATTTTGCAAATCCTCCGTGTCATGACAACATTGGAGAGGCAATATTCTTTAAATTAGCAATTCCATGGGTTACCATTACTTTAATTCTCAGCCTTATTAATGAGAGTATTTTCTTAAGCGTGATCATGTCACGAACTACCTACCACTGAAAGAGCAAAATAACAATCAAAGACAATGATCATAATTAACTCTAAAAGATGAAAATGGCTCCATTTCACTATTCAGATTCAAGAAATGAAAACACTAAATTATTGAATCACAAAATCATGCCGATGAAAATTGAATTAAAAACTGAAAATCTCATCTAAGAAGCACACAATGAGATCTCAACTTTTCCACGAAGATTTCCACTATAATGCAACTCATGAAAATTATTTGATAATCAGCTTAATGTCCGTTTAACTAAGATACCTGAAGGTAAATGTAAATAATAATTCCTTTCGATATCCAATAATTAGCCTCATACTATTTATATAGTTGCTCCAAATCGCTAGTATATAAACATAGGAATAATTTGCAAAGATTGAGCTTTTAAAAAGTGGTCAAATGTTTTCTATACCTCAGGAATGTAATCTCTGCAAAAACGGTTTTCTTGATATGGAAAATTTCACTGTATGCTGACATTTTTTGAGTTTATACTCACTATATCGTCGCAGCGCAAATCAGTTGGTAGAGCGACAAGTCTAGTTGGCTTAGGTCGTAGGTTCGACTCCTACCAGCAGCTCATCTTTCGAATATCAATTTGATTCATAGCTTCTTTCATTTCATTCATATTGCTAATCATGATTATCTGCATAAATATTGTGAGAAGATGATGTTCATACTCTCGCTCTGTCTTGTGTTAACTTCGATGTGCTTTCTATGTTTCTCAAGGGTGGCACCGGCCGTTGCCGGAGCGGGGCATGGCAGGCGGCTGGCATTATCAAAGCTGACTTGCTAAAAGACCCACAACTGGTCATCTTAGACTGCTTGACATAATTCCAATAATTTCTATATAGTTTGCATGAAGATCCAATTACTTCCAATTTGATCTTCAATCAGGAAATTAGACAATTAGACAATTCACACGTATAAGGGAAAGAATGAGCAGTAACGCATGTAGTGCCTGAATTGCCATCGAAGCAGTAAATGGCCGGCGTTGCTACTTCTGATGATAATCATGATAATGATAACTGTATTTTCAAAGTGAGCCGTAGGCCTATACAAGTAAGACCCTTTACGGTGCCTCTACAACGTCAATCAAAATAATGTACCGCAAACTGTTGACTAATCAAACAATGCTCCACCATCCACTGTCAAATATTCAGGTAGCAGGCCCTACTGGTGTCACATGTGTTTGCATTTCCTAAGCTCCAAGTGTTATATTGACTATATACACCAAGCAATGAAATTGTCGAAGATTTGGAATGGTTTTGCTATAGGTTCATGAATACTCAATTCAAAAAAGTTAGAATTCACGATTCTGGAAACTTTGAGAAAGAGTTGGGTTTGAAACTACATGTGCAAGTATAAGCTTATAATTTTCAACCTTTAGGAACCGAATCGCAATATTAATGTCGCGCATCGCGCAACACTTAAATTATGCATGCTCATGCAATAGTGTAATCCTTTTGATTGACTAAACCAAAGTAAGTAAATTTAAACACTTTGGACTAAACAATTCATTCTAGAATGAATATCATCTACGATCGATATGCATGTATACCTTATTGAAATAACCAGCCCTCTTGTCTTCAAAATTGACAGCCGAAGCCTGGACGGCAATGTCCGGTCGGCCGGCCGGCGTACGGTCCCAGCTACTAAGATTAATGTGAAAAATAAATATGTAATGGTCAATATGAAAACAGCCTTTTCCGGAATATTGGTGACGTTAATACAATTAAATAGATGAAGCATAATCATAAAATAGAACACAAATGATGCAGCTAGAGCAACGAACAACGCTTCCAAATTTTGAGAGTTCTTCTTGCTTATATCGACAATGAGAGCACAACCAAATTCCAGCATGCTGTTGACGTTTGTGTTGTATACAGCAAGTAAGGTGTCTTTGCGATGACTTTCTTTGAGCATTTTATCACAGAGTCGCTCACAAGATCCTCTTTGCATGGAACCAACATGATCATCTCAAGCTTTTTTACTATCCCATGAAGATTCCAAAAATCTTGAGTTCATTGTTCGTGGATCCATGAAAAGTGTATAGGGAAGTCGGGGCCACATGACCGAAATTGAAACAAATCACGATATGAGACAAGCGGAACATTGTATCCACGGATAGCATTACTTCAGACTCAAAAAAGAGATGCTAAAGTTTTCTAAAATGCTGGATATATGTGATTGACTCAATGAAGCCCGTTCTGACAAATGAGCTTGTCAATTTGGTCTCGTCTTCATGTTGGTACTACTCACGCCAATATAAGAATCCACGACTCTGTTACAAAGTGTCTCGACAAAAACAAATCAACTGAAGCCATCGTCTTTGCTTGAAGCTCATTCGACTTGGTAAAGGCCTTTCAACCTGCAAAGTATATTTCCTAAGGAATGGAAAACATAGAACACACGATGAGAGAGAATAACTACAAGTAATAGTCCAATGGTTGAATCTCTGAGGATTGACTTTACTCGTGCATGCTGGCTGCCATTTAAACTAGTATGTCGACTGTCGAGTTGAATTCGACTAATAATATTTCAGCATTCATTTAATTGAATAATTGCTAAGATCATTAAACAACAATTTAAAATGAGTACATCTATTTTAATTGAATACATATTTTTTAAAAAAAATAGGCGTTTGCTGCTTTAGTTTTGTTGAGAGGATGTTGAGAAGGTCTTGCGAGCATATTTGACACGGAGGTGATTGTACATTCAGTAAGTCAAGACATAACATTTGGAATGTTGCACGTCTACAAATCCAGGTCTACAGATCCATCTTCCCTAGAAAATGTTGTTTGAGCACCACGCAACGTCTTTCAGTTTCGCGCATTTGCATAAATGATGATAGAGTGAAAAAATCATTCAGAGAAAAAATCTGTGAAATGGCGGCATTGTGGTCTTCAAAGAAGACATTTGGTAATGCCAATGAAACTACCAATCAAAGCAATTAAAAGTTTTCCAATAACCTGCAGTGTGAATAAAAAAGTAGAACTTCATTTTCCCTATCAATTATAAAATCTTTTCTTCTTTTAGGATGAAATGAAGCGCTCCTAATGGAAAAGAGTTGCCATGTCAACTGTACATTAGCTTGATAAAGTTTGAAATATTATCAAACGGATTATACATCGGATCTTAGAAATTCAGAGAACTCCCTTCTGACAGCATTCTTTCATAAGTCCTTGACAATGCCGAGGTCAATACTGGCGGTGTTCATCCCAATTTTAACGGCAGCACAGGCATGTCCATCTCCATTCTTACAAACACACAACGTTTGTCTGTTCTGGAATACAAGCATTGAAAAAGTCGGCTGGTGTGACTCTCAACGAGTGTGTAGCAAAATCAATGGAGAACTGGTTACTGGCATGAATGTCATTCGACTAAACAGAAAGAACTTGGGAGTAGGCAATTATTACATCGGGTTGACCGACTTGCTCGATGAGAGAAAGGATAACCGCCGTGGCTGGAGATGGACAAATGGCAAAACCAATCCCGGATCAGAGGTGATTGCTTGGGGATCTGAGGAGCCAGGAAACTGGGCCCGTCAAGACTACGGCTTGCAAATCGGTAACATTGGTCATTTCGGAGATGCTGCTAGATTCTTAAACTCAGAAGCTGAGAATGCAGTCGCTATGTGTCAGCCAAGAGAAGGTTTCTCCACAACGTGGGCAACTCTACGATCTCATCGATTTCGACGCGTCCAAGTTGCTGTAAAATCCGACGTGGAAGAATACGCAGCACAAGGAGGCTGTACTCGGAGGTTGGAAAATATGAATAAAAAAGAATGTGCAATGGAATGTTCATCAGAAGAATTCAATTGGTGCGTAGCTTTCTATCATCATGCTGCTTCTGGTTTGTGTAAGTTAGTTCTCTACACGGATCAAAGTTTGGATATGGGAACAGGAGAAGGATGGATGAAGTTTGTACGACAGTAACTAGAAGCTATTTTCTCTATCAAAGTCGCGGGGTCAAAAGGGGATCTTCTCCAGGCATTTCAAATCTGCTGCCTTTCCTAGAATTTGGACTCCGATTACACGATCGTGTTAACTATCGACAAAAATTATGTGATTTTGAAAGCAATGTAAACTTGACACTAATGCGAAGTCTTTTTTGCAAGATGACAAATCCAACGAAAGTGTTTAAATGAGCTATGTGTCCAATCAACTCATCACTCTAATGTTAATTTTTGAGTGACAAATCCTCCATCTATTTTCGCCAAGATGATTTTCAGAAAGTCATACTTACCGATTTCAAAAGGTTGATGTGGCTAAAATTTTTGGTGACTACTCAACATTTCAATACATGAAATATGTTACATTTTTCATGTTTCATGTCAATTTCATCGATGAATGCTTCACTTCTAAATGGTGTAGTTTCACAGACAAAACAATGGCAAAACTTTGTCATCTTATTTACATGTTTTAGATGATGTGGTCTTTTTGTTCACCAAATTCATTTGTTCGACAAGACATCTACAAAAAAAACGTACGTTTCATCAATAATTCAAACACAGAATTCTATGGTTCATTTCTTAAATACGTTTATCTGTTCGAAAGAATTGATCATAAGATATCAATGTTTCACTTGTCTATGGCATGGATCATTTATGGCATATGCACCTAACATTGACATCCATCCATGCAATAATATCTATGTAATACATGTAGCATGATTTTGTGGTCGTTCATGAAAATACAAACCAAACAAATAATTTTCTTTTGGTTTTTCGATTACACGATTTTGATAATTTTCGATACACATTGCTATTTGCAGTTAAGCGATATTGACTTTCACTCTCGATGGCTTCGGCGGTCATAGAAATGATTGAAATGAGCATGAAATGCATTATTGCCCGGCATTGGAGGGTACATAATACACCATTATAGCCTGCCCATTTCACATAGAATTCTCACCGCACCAGATAGCCATGAACCGTCGTCCGTCACTCCAGCTTGAGAATCCATTAATGAATGAATTGGTAAACTGATTTCAAATCATTTTTAGATAGAAATCTGAATTTTAACTCTATTCACATTTGCAAATATTTATAGACTTTCAAACTTTTCATGAACTAAAATCTATTGAGAGAGGAAACTTTCATACACTTCAATAAAAGTAAATCAAAGTAATCAATTTGACAAGATTTCATGTAATTATACTGGCGGCTTTTAAAAGCTTCTACAACAAGTGCTTGCACCCCGGACATCCGTTGTGTTACATTATTCCTAAATCTATACGAAAACATGTTTTGGTCCCAATGTGCGCTACTAATCGCCGGCAAAATAGCTTCGTCGTTTTAAGCTCTCTGGTCATTAATGGTCTCTCTGACCTTACTTGCAAATAACTGTTTTTTCATAATTGTCGCTGTAATTTTTGATTTTCATTACGACAAATATATACTTTTTCTCTTTTTCTCTCTTAAAGATTTCTTCATCTCTTCATTATCTGTGACTAGCAGTGATCAATAATTGCAATATTCATAGACTTCTCAAGAGTTACATACAATAGCATTATATCAAGGATTTTGGTGGCAGAAGAAATATCAGACAGTAGCAGCCTCGTCTATGTCTGATATTGCTGCCCTAAAATTCCATGATGTGATGCAAAATTGTTGTGTTGATGATTTCTATGATTACTACCAAAAGGTTTCTCCAAAAGTTTTCCAAAATTCCAAAAGTACCCAATACAACACCAAAAGTGCACAATTCAATATTGCGCCATGCAATTTCTGCGACAAGAGACATAGATTGATAGCAATGCGCTGTTATACTCAAAATTCACACAGCAATCTCGTCCGCTAACACAAACTCAATTGCTGTCTTCATTTTTTGTGTACAACAGCTATACATTACTGTGTTGTACATTCAAAAGTCTATCTCTACAAAGATGTAGATCATTGATATAGATACTACAGTGATTCACAAGCTGTAAGAGCACTGCTAGCTATTCAACCATCAGCTGCGATGGCTAGACATCGAATATGAGCGAAATGACATCATTTTCATGTTCTTGAAAATTCTGTTGTCCTACAGACAAAAGCTGATGTAGCCATATAGAATCCAGATGTTGTATATCAATTCAAACCATGATTATGCCACTTTCCCGGTTGTATTTTATACTTTTTTGACGTCTTTGGTATATATTGTGCGTAGTTTAGCTATGGTATGATGTGGAAAGAAGAAGGCAGCAATGAATGATTACGGTCTGATTTTTCAGAAGGCCACAATGATAATGCTGAAGCATTATCATTGTAGCCATTTTTTAAAAAGGACCGCAACTCCGATTCATACGGGGCTCATAAACTATGTTTCCATCATTTTAGTCGATGGATGATTAAAGTAAATGTAAATGTAAGGACTCTATTTACAAGGCTGGCAACAATGATAATATCGTTGCTGTCCGGTTTTTTTCTATTGAACTCTATATCTAAAAAGGCGGATAATAATGACGTCATTGCTGTCTGCCTATTTTAATTGAATTCTATAGCTAAGAAACGGTGCAACAATGATATCATTGCTATACGATTTTTTTCAATTAGATGCAATGTTTAAGAAGTCGAACACCGATGATACTACGCTGTAACAATGTAGCAATCCAATACCTGATTTCAGGTCAACTATCATAGGGTTCGTAGCGTCCGTAGATTTTGACCGTAGATCAGATATTGGGTTGTTATTGTTGTTTCCAGCATGATATGGAAGCTCTCTGAATTTTTATCTGTGCATTTAAAAAGTGGCTCTTGTACCGTCAATCCAAGTATTGAATGCATTGAGATGCCATTGCAGCCAAAGTTGGAAGTGGGTCGTGGGTCAAGTGGGTCATGTTTTTCCGAAAAGTTGGTGGGTCAGGTGGGTCGTGGGTCACATTTAGTGTGGGTATGATGGGTCGTGGGTCAGGCTTCGTTGACCCACTTCCAACCAGTTTGATCCATGATAGATCTCAAATACAGTAAACTTCATTTATTCGTATTCTTATCATTCATGAAAAATGATTGAGTCTGTCACTGAAAGGGGTGATGGATGCACACGGTCAAAATATGCAACACTATTGACTTTCACAATCCTCATACAGTTTCGAAAGGGGGCGGAATTCACACAAATTAAAGGCTCGAAAACAATTGTTGCTGTCTACTGAGGGATGTTGTTTGGTGGAGAGAAGTTGTTTGAGTACAATTGTGTATGCTCGATTCTCTGTCGCTATGTCTGACGATGCCCAATGATGTGTGACCTTGATTTCAGAGATACAGCTACAGAAGAAGTCAAGTATTCAGAGGTAATATTCATCTTGAAAATTTCTTGCAATGCCAACTGACCTTCGTTTTGTTTGTTTCGTTTGATTTTGTTGGTCTTTCGTAGAAAATATCCTCTAGTGGAGATTAGAATGGTAAATCTATGGTAAAGATTAATCAGAGCCTAAATATTTTCGAAATATGTAATTGATCAAAACATCTTGATAATATGCATGCTTCACATCTAAAGTATTTAGCCGTTCAATCTACTTTCGCATCATACATGTTCCATGCATCTCTTGCTCATTCGATGCATGATAATCTGAAAAGGGGAAGTTGGCAACCTTCTCGTGGTCCCCCCTGTAAGTACTCGACTAATCATCGGGGAAACTAATGTCAACAACAGAAATGTACAGTGCGTGTGACCCTCCAAACAATACCAAACCTCCTGATCTCAGCCGAAACGACACTTCTGGCTTCCTAGCCGCAAGTGGTCCGAGCATCCTCCAACTCAACGTAGAAGGCCTGACCAGAGCCAAGTGTGAGGTTATACAGAATATCTGCTACCGGCACGCCATCTCAGTCATTCTTCTACAAGAGACTCATACCAAACGCGACAATGACATCAACATCTCTGGATTTTTCCTCGCGGACGCAATACACCATCCTCATTATGGAATTGCCACTCTTGTCAGGGACAATATGTCAGCTTCATTTGTAGCAAAATCTAGCCCCAACCAATCAACCGAATGGGTAGCTACAAAAATTGGCGATGCATTAACTGTTGTGAACGTGTACAATCCTCCTAACACGAACATTCAATTACCTCCTATCCTGCCACATCCCGTCATCTACTCTGGGGACTTCAACAGTCATAATTGCAGATGTGGATATCGCCAAAACGACTCTAACGGTATTTCCATCTCAGAATGGGCTTCCAACGGTGACTTCCAACTCCTGTATGACAACAAGCAGCCCAAAACATTTCACTCAGCCGCCTGGGATTCGTATACGAATCCAGATCTTACATTCTTCAGCTCCAATACGACGAGCCTCCTACCACTCCCAACTCGTACGGTATTACCGAATTTCCCGAGATCTCAACACCGACCGACACTGATTACCCACCCAGCCGCCATCTCAACAACGGCCACAAGTCATCTCCCAAGATGGAATTTTCGGAAGGCAAACTGGGAGAAATTTAAGGAGCTGTTAACTAACTATGACCTCCCAGACCCATCTCTGCCAAACGTCGATTACAACTTCCAGGAATTTCAACGCGCCATAATCCGAGCAGCCAAATTCTCTATCCCACGTGGCTACAGGAAGACATATATACCTTGCTGGGACAAGAAATGCTCTGAACTCGCTAGACAACATGAGCAATCCGTCTCACTAGAAGAAAAGAAGCAGTCTGCAAACGAACTCATCAAGTACATCAATACTCGCAGACAAGCTCGCTGGCTATCATCCATTGATAAGATTGATATGAAGCACTCAAGCAGAGAAGCGTGGAACACTCTGAATAAACTAACGGCCCGAAAAACTGTAACCACCACCGTGACTCCTGTTACACCAAATCAAATCGCTCACAGCCTCCTGTCTAGTGGAAAGTATTCCAGTCCAGATAAAGCTTTCACACGCACAGTAAACTGCGATCTCAAGTCTTCCTGGAATGCCCCATATGCTGACATCGATCTCTGCTACAACTTTTCGGAGGAAGAAATTTGCAGCGCAATCCACTTCAGTAAAAGCGGGAAAAGCCCAGGACCGGATAACCTCCATCCTGAATTCTACAAAAACCTGACAAATTTATACATCGCATGGCTGACGTCATTTTTCACAACCTGCTTAAAATCTCACAAAATTCCTAAAATCTGGAGAACTGCAAAAGTTATAGCCGTCCTGAAGCCAAATAAACCTCAGGATTCTCCCACCAGCTACAGGCCGATCAGTTTACTTTGCATCGCATTCAAGCTGTTCGAACGTCTGATCTACAACCGTATCACTCCCATCGTCGAATCTGTTCTTCCTCATGAACAGGCCGGCTTTCGCCCTAACCGCTGTACCACTGATCAAGTTGCCTTGCTAACTGAAGACATCGAAGATGCCTATGAAGAAAACGTTTTTGCTGGTGCTGTTTTTATCGACCTCTCATCCGCTTACGACACAGTATGGCTATGAGGTCTTAACTTGAAGTTATTGAAAACTATTCCCTCTAAGCACATGGTCAAAATGATTATGACACTGGTTAGTCAACGAAGTTTTGTGGTCAATGTCCGTGGGCAGTCATCTCGACGTCGTTTTCTTCGTGATGGCTTACCACAAGGCTCTGTACTTGCACCATTGCTGTTCAACATCTACACTCACGACCTACCTGTTACGACTAGCCATAAGTATATCTACGCTGACGACATAGCCCTACTAACTAAAGGAAACGTTACTACCGAAATCGAGCGGACACTTAGCAATGACCTTGACAAACTGACTTGTTACTTTCATCGATGGAGACTAAGACTAAATGCCGAAAAAACAGTATGCAGTGTTTTTCATCTCAAGAACTGTCAGGCCAACAAACAGTTAAACGTCCACCTACGAGGGAAAGTCATCTCACCTGTTATCTCTCCGAAGTACCTCGGCATAACGCTAGACCGATCACTTACGTACGGGCAACACCTTAAACAAGTCGCAGCCAAGATCAACGCCCGTAATTCAATACTACGCACCCTCGCTAGTTACCGTTGGGGCGCCGAGTTCTCTGTGCTTCGAACCTCCGCCCTTGCTCTCTGCTACTCCAGCGCGGAATATTGCTCGCCAATCTGGATGCAGAGTACCCACTCCAAGAAAATAGACTGCGCTCTAAATGATACTATGCGACTAATCTCTGGTTGTATACGCAGTACACCAATTGACATCCTGCCCATTCTGAGCGGCATTGAACCTCCTGACATCCGCCGCGAAAGACTCGCGATACGACTTCACCAAAGAGCTTCGGACAGTGACCACCTGCTGCATAAGAAGCTCTTCGCCAACGACCGACCATCAAGAAGACTTAAGTCACGCAACCCTCTATCCAGACGACACAACGGCTTTATCCCACTATCAACAACCTATTCCAACTCATGGGCTGCAGATGAATGGAGACGAAAATGGACACAGGCGAGTCACGGACTTCGGCGCTTCATATCCGAACCGGCTTACCATCCTCCTGGCTCCGATCTCCCCAGAGGACAGTGGGTCCTCCTGAATCGCCTCCGATCTGGACACGGCAGATTCGCTGCATTCATGCATAAAATCGGTCTGTCCTCAAGTGATTCCTGCAGATGCGGAGACGTTCAAACTAGTGAACACGTCCTGATGTGTCCTGTAATTGGAATGTGTGGTGACCTGAAGACCGTCGATCGTGACTTACGCACGTGGCTTCGTGAAACTGATCTTTGTGTTTAGCTTTCTTTCTCTTTATCACTGTACATTTCATACGAATATATATATACATAATCTGAAAAGCGATAATTCATACGACGGTCATTGATACACCTTTTCCAAGTCATTAGTAGAAACACGCAATTCAATAGCGGTGATCTCAAGTCAATAGTATATCCGCTCAAATCAGTAACGGGAATCTCAAATCATTAATAGAAATTCTATTCTATCTCAAGTCAACAGTAGATCTACCCAATTCAACAACGGAAAGCAAAAATCAACCGTAGATGTTGGGATCTTTTGTCATGCTTCAAAATTTACGGGCCATATTAAGACATTTAGCTACGATTGCATAATGCAGTTTGCATCGCGCAATCACTTATTCACGTCTTCGTTAGCTAACTAACAATAATAGACAAAAGTACAATGGCATGTGCAGAAACAAAGATAGCCCGTCATGCCAAACGATTGACTCATCACATCGACTCGATGCATGCATTGATTAATAGCACCAACTGATGTCATTCTTTGTACATACGATCTGTAGCGATGTCGCGTCAACGAATATCTGCTGCAGACAAGCAAAGACTTATACGGGCGTTTTAGAATGGTCAGGATCATCAAGCTTTGGCTGAGACGTTGGCTATCAAATCTGGAACTGCTTGGTCAATCATCCGGCGTTTTCAAAATATTGGATGTGTAGTGCGACAGAGAGGAGGTGCACACAACGAGAAACGGGATGATGAAATATCTTCAACTCTTTTGTCTATTGTTGAGGAAAATCCCCAGTTTACTCTATCACAGATAAATGCCACTTTGAAGTCATTGCTGCCACATAAGCCCGCCATGTGTGATAACACAATTTCGATTATTTTGCACGGTCAAATGGTGACCATGAAGAAGTTAATGGACTCCCCTGCAGAGAGAAATGTATCTGAAGTGAAAGTTCAACGTCAACAACTCGTAGAGTGGCTAATTGCTCTCAGTCCAGATATTGAGCCGATTTTTATTGATGAGAGTGGCTTTCATCTTTGGATCAAACGTACTCGCGGGAGAGCCATCAGAGGCGATCGGGCTGTGCGTGTTGTTGGTGGACGAAGGAGCACAAATTTTAGTGCATTATTTGCCGTGTCTCCAAGACGGAGTCTGGTTCATCACCAGTTCATTACATCGAATACGAATTCGACAGCCTTCAATTCCTTTCTGTCAGAGCTGTCCCTGAACATTGGACATGAAACGTTGGCGGTATTCATAATGGACTATTGCAGTATCCATCGCAATCACCACTTGGCTAATCTCCCAAGTACTCACAGTGCAAAATTTCTTTCTCCCTATTCTCCCATGTTCAACATTTGCGAAAATGCGCTCAATTCGTGGAAAGCCGGAGTCAAGCGCCAAATGGCAGAGGTGAGGGACCAGGTCATTTTGCAACCCCACCCCCCCAAAGACTTGCAACTCTAATGCAATTAGCTGAGCAGAACGTTGCCGAAATAACGGCTTGTAAATGTGACCGATGGTTTTCACATATGCAGACGTATTACGGTCGTGCGTTGAGAGATATGTATTGAGATATGTAAATGCATCAGTCGAAATTTTCAGTGTTATGTCGTTCATCATGATTTATGTTCAGCATATTTTTATTCTATTGTTTCTATTGAAAATTATAGACAGATTTTTCACATACCCACATTGTTGCTCTTCATTATCAGCGATCAGGACGAACTGTATCTAAACACAGTCTACATGACTAGAACAAAAATTCTAGAATTCATTCTTTGCAGCTTCGAATCCTGGGGTCTACATTACATGCATGTTTCTTATGTCTTCCATTGGCTATTAAACTTTTGTCTGTAAAACGAAATAGTGCTCAATCAAGTAAAGACATTAATGAATTCGTAATTGCAACTCCATATCCATTCTAAAGAGGCACAAACTGGCCCGTAAATTTTGAAGCATGACAAAAGATCCCAACATCTACTGTTGATTTTTGCTTTCCGTTGTTGAATTGGGTAGATCTACTGTTGACTTGAGATAGAATAGAATTTCTATTAATGATTTGAGATTCCCGTTACTGATTTGAGCGGATCTGCTATTGACTTAAGATCACCGCTATTGAATTGCGTGTTTCTACTAATGACTTGGAAAAGGTGTATAGACTTATCCCTTTCACACACACTTATTACGGCAGAGCTCTGTGAGGAGATATTTTTTGACACTTCGTATCAATAAAAAGTTTCGTTTTGATATTTGATTTGGTATCAATAGAGATAGGAATATTTACATGATGTCACTAGTGATTGTTATCACAACGTAATAGTACATATAGCGCAACTAAAATATATCAGCTCATCTATATGTATTGTTTTTGAGCGGATCTAAATTCAGCTTTCGCTCGCTCATCGCTCATTTGCTTATAATCGCCCTATCGCTCGCTCACTACTCAATTCCTCAAAATGAGCTCGCTCACCACTCATGCTTTTTACAACATTGGGAGATGAATGAGTTGGAGCAAATGAACATCACGATAAGAAAGCTCAGAACCTAAATATGTTGTACCGTGAATTTCATGTGATTTGGAACATTGGCTTGGATGTTAAAGGGAGGCAGATTCAGTCCTACGCACTTCAGAGTCCGGTATGGAAACGGACTAAAGTGAATCAATGTCCGTGGTCTTAAAATCAATGCATCGCAAAATGGAAGCCATATGTGCCTACACTAGGATTGTCCTGGTGTAGGCCTAATTTGGTTGGTTTCAATTCTTCCTAATTGTAGCTCTTTCGCAGCTCTTTCACGTTTGACGACACTAAATGTCTCTCAAGGATCTGCATGTGGATGTTCCAGCAACGAAATTCTTCTATCAAATTAAGGCATCTTTTAATGTCTTCGTGCAATTCCGGAGACCATTAGTACATCTATGGGACGAAGCGACGATTGGGAGACCGATTCAAAAGATATGTGAATAAATAATGTGTCGATGGTCAGATGTTGAGTGCAGCATCGATCACAAAAACCTTCTTATTGCTAAGATCATGTTCAGAAGAAGAATCCAGACAGGCATTCAATGTATATTGTCAAGAGTGTGAGAACTACAGAAGAGAGAAAAAGTTCGGAAGTTTGTTCATCAATCAAGTTATACATGCATGTACACTGTAAATCGCTGGATACGAAAATTACATACAAACGCATACCAAGTTTGCATACAATTTGAAACCAACATTTGATACGAGATTCTGGTATATATAAAGAAATCTGGTATGTTTTTCATACGAATGGCCATTTACTTTCGTATGTGATTGGTATGTAAACGATACGAACTGTGCTAACGGTGATTGGCTGTTTTACGTTGAAATACGAATTCTTGGTATGTTTTATATACGAGACCCGATGCAAATTGGTATGTGTTTCGTATGTCTTTCGTATCAATAGCTTTATGTCATATGGCAAAAAATATGTTATACTACTTACAAATAACTTTTTTCCAGTAATACCAGCCGTGAATATTTCTTTGTGAAAGTGTGGTATTTAACTAGATTAGATTTGTTGTGGAATTAAAGCCGCATGTCATCTGTGCAACTTGTCTTATAGCATTCACAAGACTCATAATTAGCTCATTTCCTTGAACTAAATTGATAAACATCATTTCAATAAAACGATAACTTTTCAGCAACCATGTTGACTTATATATCTCAAACATAACTATTTTTGCGTTCATGAATTATAATGTGTCTTTATTTTGGATTGATAATATGCTTAGTTCCAAAATTACATAAAGCATAATTGTTGATGGTCAAATACTTATTGATTATTTATGAAAAGCCTCGAACCTACATGTATTAAAATCGAATTCAGTATTGTTAGTTTGACTATAAAATGTCATTATCTCACTACTTACAAAGCAGTAGTAGCATTAGTGTGATCTTTATTGACAAAAAGCTTTAAATCAACATACTTTGGACATGATTGATGCTTTCTTTTAACATTGTGCTGGTATGGTTTTAGTATGTAAAGCATACCACACTTGAAATAACATGCGAAAAGCATACAAATATATACCAAGATCATACAGAAATATACCAAAAAAATATTTTGGTATGCATCCTTCGTATGTGATTCGTATTGAGCGATTTACAGTGTACTATAAAAAAGACTTTTATAGAAAGCATTTTTAAGAGACTTTTCAAATATTTCGCTTTTTTGATTATTTGATCTTTTTAATTTTTGTTTTTTCTAAAAATGGCTCGCTCAACCGCTCGCTCACGACAAAAAATCACCGCTCGCTCGCTCAATTTTCACTCACGGAATATTTTTTCGCTCGCTCATCCGCTCATCAAAAAGTTGAAAAAATGCCGCTCGCTCAAAAACAGTGACTGTAAGCTTGAATTATAATCTTGTCCTCGTGCAATTTTTTATTCACGCGTTACGCATGCTTACTCCATTTGCTTTTCAATGAATGTCACTCTTACATAAAATATGCAACTTCCTACTTTATAATTAGCGGAAGTTAATGAAATTTGAATCGATTGTCATCGGAAGCAACAAAATATTAGTTTGACGATTTTTGACGATTTTTCTGGGATGATTTTCACCCATGTAGTATCTAACATAATAAATGCATGAATAAATGATTTAGGCCTACTGTAATCTTATTTTTGACTTCAGTTAATTAAGAAATGTAAAATTTGAAATTTAGTCTGTAGGGCCCTCAACTTAACTAATCATCTCTCTACGAGTTAAATAGGTGGCACTAAAAAGGATAGTCAAGAATTATAACAAAGAAACTGAATCGTTTATTTTTTTTATAACCCGAGGCATTTGTGGTGCATGAACCTTGATTATAAGATCATTTTGATGAGTTTACATGTCTATTTATCATGTGACAAGGGATCTGATACACTTGAATCTTCATAACAAATCTTAACAATAATTTTGAGAGGCCTCTATCTAGATAGACCTGGAATCTTGAATGAAAATGAAACTAAAGATGATACCAGAAAAGGAAATTGCACTCGCATCATTCACCTTTGCAACAGGTGGGTCGTGGATCAGGGATCCTTGTTGGGTTAGGTGGGTCGTGGATCAGAGTAACCTGTTGGTCAGGTGGGTCGTGGGTCATGTTTTCGTGAAAAGTCGGTGGATCAGGTGGGTCGTAGGTCACATATGCCGTGGTTAGGTGGGTCATGGGTAGGGTTGGCAAAACTCCGAAGTTTATTTTTTGCTTCGGAGGAAATAAAAAAATCAAATACTTCGCGAAGCTTATCGAAGTTTATAATTTTTGGATGAATACAAAGGAATTCCCTAAGTGTATGGTCAAGAATTGTTCGAAGTATATTTCGCCGGTTATTCTAGATGACATGTTACCTAGAAACAGTCAATATTGGGCACAATTTTTTGAATATACAGTTGGCGATAAAACATGGCCGCGTATTTTCTAAGTATTGCCTAGTAATGGGCAAAAGACCGTTCCAGGACACCATAAAATTCAAAAAAATAGAATCTTTAAAAACGACATAAATTCATGAATTTGAACCCTTTTCAGGTTTTTAAGACCTAAATACATGAATTTAGTCCATTCAAAAAGTACCATTTTTTCAAAAAATGGCATTTTTAAAAACGACATAAATTCATGAATTTGAACCCTTTTTCAGGTTATGAAGACCTAAATTCATAAATTTGGGCGTTTTTAAAAATACCCAATTTTCAAATTTTTCAAAATCTCAAATTTCAGAATTACAATTTTACACCCGCCTTTAAAATCATGACCGTTCCAGGACACCGAAAATCATAAAAGTTAAGAATCTCAAATTTGTGATTATGACATTTTTCATTGCTTAAATCATGACCGTTCCAGGACACCGAAAAAATCATAAAAGTTAAGAATCTCAAATTTGTGATTATGACATTTCACCCTTAAAATCATGACCGTTCCAGGACACTGAAAATCATAAAAGTTGAGAATTTCAAATTTGAGAATTTGAATTCTACAATTTTACAATTTTTTCTCTCTCTTAAATCATGTCCTATAATTGATGTGCGGGTCTCCGATGTATTCAAAAATTCTTCTCATATCCAAGTGTAAGAATATTTTACTTTGTGCTTGCAGATGTATGATTTCCCTTGTTAACTTCTGAATTCTTCTCCGCTTTGTCTCCAATCGAACAGATCTTTCAGTAGATCCAACCATTGTGATGATAAAATTTAAACTAAGATTGTAATGCGTCACGTTTTATGAATTGTGTGTGTGTTTAAATAGTAAGTGAAATTTATGAATGGTGATCTAAGCAAAGCGGCATTGTAGGTCAATGAAGTTTGCTTGACAACATATGGGTATGACATGACGCGTATGTACTTGAATGACAATGAGGAAATTGCACCGCATTGTAAATCATTTCATCGGCCATAACGCGAGCCAGATCGGAAACCAAAACCAGAAAAGTTGCGGTTTTGGCTCGACAATTGGTCTCGACTATCGATACTGCAATACTGTATTGAATGATTGCTATAACAACAGAATATTCCCTCAAAGCAGAGAATGAATTAATAGATTGCTTTTATGCTATTAACGCCATGTTATGAATGCACAACCCGTATGATCCCTTAAAACAATCATGCGGTTTGAGAAATGTGGTGACAGATGTTGCCATTGTCTTAATACAGATAAAACAAACAATATCCTCTTAATAAGAGTTCATGAAAATAAAATGTAACAATGTAACGTTTTAATTTAGATTAAATTAAATCATTTCAAAATCGAATAAGTAGTAAGGAAAGTCATCATTAGAGAACAGTTTGAAATCAATACCCCCTCCCTTCTGTCTTCTAGGGATCCCTATAAGAAATTTTTTTAATTATAAAATGAGCAACATAAATGAGTTTTTAAATTATATGGAACGCAAACCACGACGAATTTCGATTTAAAGAAAATTGCAAATCAATTGGGAATAAAGAATTTTCATGTTCTAATGAGAGACGAATTACAATTCCTAAAAAATAAGCCAACAGGAACCTTCAGTTCCCGGAACAAAGTTCCATCAATAACTATAAATTTCATAACGAATCTTCACACTTCAGACCAAAAAGGCGTACATTGGTCTGCAGGTATCTTTAATAAAAATCGAGATAATTAATATTTCGACCGCCCAGAGGCTGAAAACTATTGGTTCGACTCTTATGGACTTCCACCTACAAACGAAGTCAAAAAATTACTTGGCAATGGAATTTATAATACATTTCAAATTCAAAAACCGGGAACTACTTATTGTGGTCAATTATGTCTTTATGTTTTATTGAAATTACAGGAAGGAGTGCCATTTCTTGATATTATGTTAGAATTGAACGAACCGTAGGTTCTATGGCTGCGCCTAAAAAGGAAATTTCATTCCCGAATCGTTAGTTCCAATAATAATAATGATAATTAAAAATCAGTTCGTTGTAATTCATTTTGATAAAAACGGCCTCTGATATCTTCAAAATCTTTCTAAAAAAATCTTTCAAAATCTTCTAAATCTTTGATTTCATAAGTAATCGGATAAGTTTGGTTTATTTTACAAACTTCAAATATTTCCTTAGTCCAGTAACCGACGAAGCCTTTTTCAAATTTATTCTTATACTTAAATATTCTAACACTATCTCCAATTTTAAATTTCGGCTTAAGTTTCTGCAAATTCGGATTACTCTCATTCGAATAATTATTTTCGTTTGAATAATTATTCTCGAATATTTTCTTTCGTATTAAATCACGGTCGTCAGAAGCATTCTTTGGGGTTTCTTCAATACCAGAATGAACTTTATTATTGTACTCTTCTACAATTCCTGGTAATATCTTCAACCATTTCTGATTTCTTTGCTCAGTAAATTTCTTGAATAATTTATTTTTTAACGTCCGATTGAATCTTTCTATCACTACGGCCTTCCCTGCATTTTCAGTTGAATAAACAGTTTCAAATAGTGGCTGAACGTTTCGGTTATAAAATTCCGACCCTTTATCAACAAACAATTTTTTTGGCTTTCTCTTACTTTCTTTAAAGATTTCTTCAAACGCATATTTAACTGATAGACCACTTTTATTTTTTAAAGGCTTTACCCAAGCGTATCGTGTATATAAATCTATAGCGGTCAATGCGTATTTATTATCTTTTTCATTCGGCATATGAATAAGATCAGCACTCCAAATATCATCTTTATTAAATACTTTCAATAAATATTTAGGCCCTCTGTATTCCCTATGAATTTCAGACGCGTAGGTTCGAGCGTTGCTCTCAGACAGCTTTGCTGTCGTTTCATTTAAACCCTGACCGAATAATATTTTAGCTTGTAAAGCTTTCTTAACAAACATTCTTTCAATTTTTTCTCTAAATGTAGGATTTTGAATACTATCTAATTCTTGAATCATCTTCTTATCAGCTGTATGTCGAGAACTTAGATCATGATTTCGATAAGCTAAATCATGCCTGTAAGCTGCGGCATCTACTCTATTTATTGGTTCTTCACCTGGTTTCGGATTATTATTCTCATCTAGTCTTATATCTAATCGAGTTCCTGGACCAGTATATGAATGACCGGGAAGATGTTTTTCTTTCGAATATTTACTCCAAATAAATCCAGGAAAGTTTTCTAATGTTTTTGTATGTCACCTCCAATATGCTGACAGTTTGAGTTTTTATTTTTGTTTAATAGATAATTCAATAAATCTAAATTAGCAATTTTTAATTTAATTAAATTTTCGGAATTTGTAGAATTCATTTAAAAAGATAAAATAAATGTTTTAATAGAACCTTGTTCAGAGGGCTTAGCCGATCGGACCAAAGGTCCTGAGGTTATTACCGAATCATACTAGGACTTAGATATATTCCAGAACCATCTTTTGTTTCTTTAATTTCAATTAAATCATCAACATTGTGGAGAATATTTTTAAGAACTCGTTTTCCTTCATCAACTAATTTTAATTTACTAATAAAATTATCTACTACTCCTTCACCCCTAGCAACTTTCTCTAACTCTCTATTATGTCGTTTTTGTTCTTCTAATGCTGCCTTCTCTGATTTATTTTTATTTACTGCTTGGACAATACCAGCTGTCCCACCTGCAACACTTCCTGCAGCTGCTATGCCACCTATTATTAGTGGAATTAATGGGAGAATCCCGCCATTCTTTTCTTCTTGTAATTGAATATTCTCTATCATTGGTTTACTTATGTAATACTTTTTTTGTTAATCGTAATAGTTTTAGGGGTATTTTTGTCAACAATATTACGTAATTTTAATTCAACAGTTTTATTATTATTACTTTTCGCTTGCGACATTTTTAATAAAAAAATTTTAAGTTATCAAAAATTTTAATCTATTCTAGTTATGAATAAATTTTAAATTAGGAATTTTTAATCTATTCTAGTTACAGAAAAATTTTATTACTAATTACTAAAAAAAATTTAAGTTAACAAAAATTTTAATTAACTTATCGGAGCGAAGCTCCTCTGGCTTTAGCCTATCCTAGCCATCTTTCCATTAAGAATTTCAATAGAATATTTTACATCTTCTAGCAATAAACCATAAGCCATCAATGAAGTTGTGGAATCTTTCTTTTCAATATTAATTGTTACATCACAACCAGTCTTGATAATATCTTCAGATTGTGCACTTAAATCGAAACAGAAAACAGGATATAAATGTCTCCAATCTCCAGGAGTTAGTTGTGGTTCAACTCCAAATTCTATACAAAGATTTCGATAAGAATCATATCCTTCCATAAATTGATTATTGGTATCATCGAATCTTAATGGATCAATTGGATATCGGGTTTGATTTAATGAAACTTGTAAACTTCGAATTGTATTAATGTGAAAAAGATTGTTGTTCTTATCAAAACTTGGAGAATTATTTCTTTGAAAAGTTAGTAATAAATATCTTGGAGTATTCGCAGTTCTAGTAAAATGCCAGTTAAATCTTTGTTCGGAAAAAGTTACTGAACTAGCAGTACGCTTTAGAAATTTTACTGGAATTGGTTTGTTAGTATTTAATCTTTTTGCAATAGCCGTTTCAAACTCTAAACTAGGAGTAATATGCTTAATCCACCATTCAAGTCTATCAATTTTTAAATATGCTTTTTTTTCCAGTCTTACCAAAAAAGATTAATTCAATTTTTGCTGTACGATGAATTATTAATTTAAATTTTAATTGATATGATGTTTTGTCATAATCTAAATATCCGAATAATGGAGACAATGATTAATTAACTGTCTGTTTACTTTTCTTGTTAAATTCACGTCTTTCTTTATATGCACTATTGTTTGTTTCATTTAAATGTTTTGCAATATTTTCTACATCTTTCGCAATTCTTGCTGCATCTGTTCCAGCGTGAGTTAAATCATCAACAATTATACCATCATTAGTATCAGGAAACCAACCTTCGATTTCATACTTTTTATTATTTTCACCAATTGTTATAAATCTAAGCATTGTATCAATTACACCTGGAGAATCACTTATTGTTTCTATATTTTGAGTTGCAACATCTAAACGCATTTGTGTAAATAATCTTGGACATAAATTATTCTCTAATGCAATATTATCGGTATCTAGTAATGGTGTTGTAAAATTGGCATCACTATATAAAGAATATTCACAGTGTAAAAAGGAACCAGGTAGATATATATAACTCTGCTGATTATCAACTTCAAAAATTAAATCACCTCCAGTATTTACTCTACTGGAAGATCCGGGATTCATAGCAATTCTTATATAGTCATTCTTTTTTTGATTATTACTGACGAACGGAGGATCGTCTAATCTAAATTTATTTTCGATAAGCGAAGACATTTTTATAAAAAATAATTTGACATTTTGTCTTTCTCACACACAGAAGAAATTCTGCTAAAATAATTTTACTAAAATAATTTTACTGAAAAAATTTTGCTAAGAAAATTTTGCTAAAAAAATTTCACTAAAAAAATTTTACTAAAAAACATAATTTTAGAATTTTGCTAGACCAGCTCCGCTACAGCTTTGCTGGTTAGACCGAAGGTTGCTACTCACGCCATTTCCTCTTATTTCTTCAATTGAACGTTTTATGGCTACGCCAGATTTCTTCTTATGTTTACTATCAGACGGAGCTCCGCTCCTCAAGGTTTCCCCAACAGCTATGTTAGCAATTTTATTTTTTGTTTCCTCTGAAAGTTTTTTAAATTTTTTAGTTCTTCGGAATCATTCCTAAGTTTACGAATAGCTTCTAGTTGTTTTAATTCGTTTTGAGACTTGACAGCATTTGATATTGCACTAGCTGTACTACCTATAGCAGCTGCTCCTTTTGCAGCAGATGTAATCAAATCTTTATTATTTTTAATTAAGTTAACGATACTTCCAATACCAGAGAAGATGCCAGCTCCTTCCGTGTGAACGGCACCTGCGGTGCCTAGGAACTTTTGTGTTCCGACTGTTTCTCTATTATCATAATGATAAACAGGATTCATACGTGGTTCATGAGCAATTCTTTGATTTGAAGCAAAATGTTTAAGATTGTGTTTAAAAATTATAGGCATTTTTTAGGATTCAATTTGACTTTTGGGAAAAAATATTTACGTTAATATTTGCGCTAAGATTTACGTTTAGGATCGGCTAAAGCCTCTGAACAAAGTTCTATTGGTTAGTAACCTGAGGACCTTTGGTCCGATCGGCTAAAGCCTCGAGGAGCTTCGCTCCGATAGGTTAGAAACCCAAGACTTCGTCGATCAAGATTTACGTTTGTGAATGGACAACAACTTCGAGATAACTTTATTAATTGACTGTTGCACTTTATCTATTGCGTCAAGCAGCGTGTGATGTACTTTAATTTCTTTTCTATTAACTTGCATTTTCTGCTGATTAATCTTCAACGCCGTTTTAAGAGCATTTAACTTAATTTTAAGAACATCTAATTGTCTTTTAACAGAATCTAACTGTTCTTTATTTTCTTTAGAGTTTTCTTGTAAATTTTTCTTTAATTCATTTTCTAAATTGATTTTAAGAGTTTTCATTTTATCAACTTTTTGATTAAGTGAGTTTACTTCATTTATTATTCTATTCATCTTTTTCATTTGTTGAGTAATTTTAGAACTCAATTCATCAACACTTTTTGGAATGTAGCTTGTAACTGCTTTAAATTTTTTTTAATTCTTTCAGGTAGTTTTTCTATTTCATCTTCTAATTGTTCTTTTAACATTTTTATCTGATGTTTATTTTTAATGACTGCAGATTTTAAATTTATAGAAAGTAATATTAAAATTTTTGGTTGTTCTGAAATCTTTTTAAAAAATTTTGCCATATCTGCTTCTAGCTCTCTATCCTTTTTATCAAGTTTTAATAATTTTTCGTTTAATGATTTGTCATTAAGTTTAAGCAACTTTAATTCATTCATCAGTGGAACCAAAACATCGTTTATATATTTTTCTTTTAAATCATTGATTTGTGTATCAACATATTGTTTATTTGTTAACTCTGTATTTTGTTGCGGAAGAATAGAAAGATGCAATGGACCAGATAAAACGTCTCCAGTTTTCATGATATAATTTTCTATCTCTATTTCTAATTCACGATTATTCGGGATATATGCACCTCCACCAACATTTGGTAACATCATTTTTTAACAATAAAAAAATAAATTTTTCTCTAATAAAAATAAAAAAATAAAATTTTTTCTAATAAAAATAAAAAATGGATAAAGCAAATTTAAAAAAATTATATTCGCCCGCATCATCCTGTTCTTCTTATTCGACGAGATCAACGGGATTTGAAAATAAATGTTTTGATAATAATAATAATAATAATCCATGTATAGATGTTAATATTTTATTTCAATTACAAGCCGAAATATTTAGAGAACAGACTAAAGGTTTACCTTCTATAGAAACTAATTATTGTTTATTTCCAGGTGATCCATTTATTAATTTTATGGATATAGTAAGTAAATATAATGATGTAGCTTATGTGGAATTAAATAAAGAAAATATGGTTACAATAGGTCATAATAATGTTTATGGTTTTATTAGAGCAGTATTACCAATTAGTAATACTGATTGAATAGAAACTAAAATTATCAATTATATCAATATAAAGAATTAGTTGAAAAATTAAAATCGTTTTCGAAAAAAAAATTAGATTATTTGTTGACGATCAAAATCAATATAACATTCACATAGAGAGTAAAAAACATAATGAAGAATTATTATGCCAAGTTTATTATAGAGATACAATTTATAAACAAGAAACATTAGAAATGCCGCAAAGATATGATGATGATACATATATAGGATTGTATTCCAATTTAAATATTAATTTATTAAAATCTTACATAAATGGCTTAGCTCAACAAGAAAAAATTTATATGTGGGCAACACCTTATACTATTAACAATGTCCATAATCATAATCATAATAAACGAACCGAAGGTTCTAGGGCTTTGCCCGATCTTAAAGAATCTTATAATAATAATGATGATGTTAATATAGATGATTATAATATAGATGATGATTCTGAAACATCTGAAAAAGGTGTAAATGGTAAAAAAGATTATAAAAATATTAGTAATTATAAAAATTTAAGTGAAGAAAAATTTATATCTCATACTGATGTACATGATATTAATGCTACATATAATCAAAATTTATCTAAATTTCATTTTCTTACAATTGAAAATAATAATGATGGTATAGTTGAAGATACTGTTCGACAACTATGTGTCGGGTCTACAAAATTTAAATTAGGATTTACATCTAATCAATTTAAAATTTTATCATCTTTAATAAAAACTAAAAGTGATTCAGATTATGGTGGTGTTATTAAATTTTCCAAAAGAGAACAAAGACCAATATTTTTCTCTATTATATTATTATCAGATAAAAGATGTAATTTAGAGTTAGATATTCCAATAAGAGAATGGTATCCAATCCCAAAAAGTGTAATTTATGATGATGATGAAGAATCAATTTATGATGATGAAGAATCAATAGTTAGTGAAAATAAATTTAAATTATCAAATTATCTTTTGATAAAACGTTATATGATAAAACGTAATATGATTAAACTTAATATGATAAAGAAAATAAAATAACTAAAGAACGTGAAATATATAATAAAATATCATAACTCTCAAGACCTTGTTATTAGAATGTTTATATCTAAAATTAAAACGCAATTTTTTCCTCAAAAAATAAAAAAATGGAAAATACCAGGTTTTATTGTAACTTATGTAAAAAAAGTTGCAAACAAAAAGAAGTTATCAATCTCATTTAAATAGTAAATTGCATTTACAAAATGTAGATCGAGTTGATGAAGGAAATATATTAAAATTAAATAGTTATAAAAACTATCTAAAAACATTGCCTACTGATATAAAAGTTAAAAAATGTTTGATGATTATTCACATTCGGAATATAAGAAAGTTTTTAATAGTAAAGATGAACATGTACCAGATGGAAGATATTTATTTAGCGATACTGATGAATTTAACGAAATAGATGAATTTGATGAAACTAAAAAAACCGATGAAGCGGTAACAGATATAAAATATTTATTTAATGAATCGGTTGAACATAATGAAACCGATGAAACTTTTTATAATGTATTAAAAAACTTTTTCAAAATATTTAAGAAATCTTTCAAATGTTATATGAATGTAGAAGTACTTTATACAAAAAATGGACCTGATGGAATTCCTGAAGAAATAATACAAGGACATTTTACAAATTCACAAGAAATTCATAATGTAAATGATATACAACCCATATTTGAACAAATGATACTTAAATTAGAAAATTGTATAATTGAAGCCCAGTTACGTGAATCTGGTTGGAGATTTGTTAAAATACTATCTAAGAAAATAGTAATTGATAAATATAAAAATAATACTGGTGGTAGTTATGTTCCTTTACCTTTCAGTTCACCACAAATAATCAACATAAAAAATGAAGATGATTATTGTTTTCTGTGGAGTATTATAGCACATTTACATCCTGCAGAATATCACAAAGAGAGAGTAAGTCATTATAATAAAGAAGAATACATAAAGGAATTTGATCTCTCTGATGGCTTACATGAATTTCCATATGATTATAATAGGTTAATAAAGTTTCATAAAAAGAATAAAAATTTAATTGAAGTAAATGTTTTTGAATTAAATGTGAATTATGTTTCTATTGGTAAAATTACTCCACTTTACTCAGATTCAAAAAAATTTTATTTGAATAATAAAAATTTATGTCAATCAGAAATAGTATATAATGATAGAGGAAATTACATGCATCATAATATTTTTTACCAAGGAAAATTTCAAATTGTTAAAACATTATCACCAATAATGATTAATCATAATAATTATAAAGGACGTAATTATAATAATGATTATGATTCCGATTATCTATCTTTATCTTTAGATTATCAACAAAAATTACAAAATTTAAATGAAAGTTTACAAAAATGTAAAACAGATTATCAACAACAAACAAAAATATTAGTACAAGAATATGGCCATAAATATCAAAATAAGATAGAAACGATTCAAGAATTAAATAAAGACAATAAAGAATTAAATAATGAAGAAAATAAAGAATTAAATGAATGTTTAAAAAAATGTCAACAACAATATAAAGAACAATATAATAATGAATATGAACAACAGCTGAAAATATTCAATCAAAATTATCATCGAAATACATTTAATCTTCAAAAAGAAATTGATGAAACACATGAAATATATCAAGATAAATTTGAAAAACTAGAACAGACAAGACAACCAGCACAAGCGAATATATTATATTATCAGGGTCATTTTATATTGTGTAAAGATGTTTCTATATTTACAAAAACTTCAGATAATACAAATTTTCCTTGTCTTCAATGTATGACAAGTTTTAGAACTAAAGAAGAAATGAATAGACATTTGGAGAATTGTCAACAAAATGAAGCAGTTGAAAATACTTTTCCTAAAGATGATTATTTAGAATACAATAAATGGTATTTCAAAAATAAAGTACCCTTTACTATTTATTGTGATTTTGAAGCATATAATGTTAATATGACACAAAATCGAACGGAAAGTTCCAGGGCTTCGCCCGATTCTGAAAATGATAATTCTGAAAAAAGTGCAGCTGAACAAAGTAAAGAAAAATATTTATTTGAACAAAAACCATTATGTTGGGGAATGTACGTTCATTCAAATTATCCTGAATTACTTAAATCAGAATATTATCAATACTATGGTGAAGATAGTTCAGAAATGTTTACAAAGAAAGTAGAAGAATTACAAAATTATTTTTCACAATTGCTTGAAAGAAATATACCAATGATGCCATTAACAGAAAAAGAAAAATTAAATTTTATTAATGAAACAAATTGTTATTACTGTGGAAAAGAATTTACAAAAAATTATAAAAATGGCAAAGGTAGATATCTTGATAAGGTAAAAGATCATGATCATCTAAATGGATTATATAGAGGTGCAGCACATAATTCTTGTAATCTTAATGCTAATACTAATGCTTAATGCTAATTCGAGCAGAGAGACGGTCCACAACCGAAGCAAACCGTCATTATTCCATCGATTTGATTTTTAACAAATTCGTGAGAAATGGATATCCATTGCCATTTATCAAAAAGACATACAGAAAGCTAAGATCTAGAGACAAGCCTAAATCGAAGAAGGATAAAGAAAAGAAAATCCACATGAAAATCCCCTTCATTGATGAAGTCTTGAAACGGAAGATATCCAACTTGATGAAAAGAACAGCTGTACATGACCTGATGAACATTTGGTACGACTCCGGAAGCAGCTTAAAACGGAGATTCCACCCCCCTAAGGAAAGGCCTCAATGCTCTGCCGATTGCTGTGCATGTAACTTTTCTAAAAAAGAGAAAGATTCCTGTTTTGAGAAAAACCTGATATACAAGATAACCTGCAAATTGTGCTCGAAATACTATATCGGTGAGACATCAAGATTGGTAGGGACGCGCATAAAGGAACACGTAATGTCGAGTAATCCCTCTGCAGTGAAGGAACACTTTGTTTCTGACCATAAAGGACATTCAATGAATATTGAATGGGAGATCGTGCACCGAAATCTGAAAGGTTATGTGAAGAGAAGGAGCTTGGAAAGCAGATACATCAATGATGCTGGTAACCAAGCTATGAACAGACAAGAATCTTTCAACCATATGAACTTTTGCACATCCGCCTCAAGATTTTCTTAATTTTCATGGTACTTTTAATCTTTGTTATCAGTAGAATTTTTAACCTTAACATGTGCTCACGTGATAATTTTGTTTATCGATTTTCTTCGGTCGTATGATGTGAATGTTGCGCTGTACATCTTCATTCGTGCATGATTAAGCCTTTGGGGCGAAACGTCGCACACGCAATAATAATCGCTTGGAAGTACCCGAAGAATCTTTTCTTTTGAACCCTTTATATTAATGCTAATAAATTTAAATATAACTTTGTTCCTCTATATTTCTACAATGGTTCTAAATATGATTTCCATCTAGTAATGAAAGATTTATTTTCATCTGAAAAATTACAACAACAACAAATAAATGTACTATGTAAAACAGAAGAAGAATATTTTTCAATGCAATTAGGTTGTATTAGAATTTTAGATGCATTTAGATTTTTTACTCCTTATTCATTAGATGTTATGGGAAAAACTTTGAAATCTGAACAATGTAAAATATTAAATAAATATAATTTAAAACCTTTAAAAGGCATATTTCCGTATGAGTACATAACTGGAGATAAAACCTGTGGTTCACAGTCGAAGACTGATTTTAATTCTGTGAATAAAATTATGGAAGAAAAACAACTTCCTCCAATAAATAAATTTAAATCAACATTAAAACAATCACAATTATCTGAAGAAGACTATGCAGAAGCTGAAAAGAATTGGAGAGAGTTAAATTGTAAAACAATGTATGATTATACAATGAAATATCTTCAGATAGATGTATTAATCCTTGCTGATCTTTTTGAAAACTTTCGTGATATGTGTTTAGAATATTACGGAATAGATCCATGTTATTGTTATTCTACACCAGGTTTAACATGGTTAGCAGGATTAAAACATACAAATGTTAAACTTAAACATTATAAAGAAAATACATATGATAAATTATTATTTTTTGAATCTGGAATTAGAGGTGGAGTTTCATCAGTTTTAGGTAATAGATATGTTAAATGTTATAATAAGAAAGTAAATCCTTAAGAATATGGAATAATGAAACCTTTATCTCCAGAAGAAAAATAAAAAATATTAGAAATTTTTCGAACGAAACGAGAAGGAGTAGAACGTGAAAATGCAATTGATGAATTCATGAGAGAAAACTATTTGTTATATTATGATTTTAATAGCTTATATTCTTCTTGCATGATACAAGAATTACCAACAGGTGAAATGTCATGGTGTAATATTCTAGATTATCAAAAAACATATGATGGAAATTATAATCATGGTTATATATATGAAGTTGATTTAGTATATCCTGATGAAATAAAAGATAAAACAAAATATTTTCCTTTCTGTCCCGAAAACAAAATTCCCAATATAGAAGATTTTTCAGATTATCAAAAATCTATAATTCCTGAGAAATACAGACCAACAAAAAAACTTATGTTAACACAAAGCAATAAAGGAAAGTATGTTGTTGAAGGAAGAATGCTAGATTGGTATTTAGATCATGGAATGATTCTCACAAAAATTCACCGGAAACTAGTGTATAGAAAATCTAGGTGGTTAAAAGATTATATAGAGTTCAATATTGAAAAACGTAAAATAGCTAAAAGAAATAAAGATGATTTTGGAAACGTGTTCTTCAAATTAATGAATAATGCATTTTATGGTAAGACTTAAGAAAATGTGCGTAATAGACAAAATATTGAAATAGTTTATGATAAAGATAGGTTTCAAAATTTAACAAGGAAACCTACATATAAAAGAACTACTAGATTTAGTGATGAACTATGTGCTGTACATTTATGTCGAATCAGCGTAAAACATGATAAGTTTAATTTTATAGGATTCACTATATTAGAATTAGCTTAACTATTTATGTATAGATTTATATATGATTATTTAGCACCTGCTTATGGCAAAAACTATAAATTACACTTTACAGATACCGATTCTGTTTTCTTAGAATTAACAATACCGTATAATTCTGCACTTGATGAAGAAATAGATGAAATAAAAGATATCATTCATCCTTCTGATTTATGTAAAGTAAAAGATGAATTAGAAGGAAATGAAGATTTCATAACAGAAGCTATAGTTTTAAAATCTAAATGTTATTGTTATAACACAACTAATAATATTAAAACACATAAAACATTAAAAGGAATTTCAAAGGCATCAGTGGCTAATCAAATAACATTTCAAGATTATAAAAATGTATTATTTAATAATGAAATAAAAACAGCATGTAATTATAGACTTGATTCAAAAAAACATAAAATGTATTTAAAAGAAGAACATAAATTAGCATTAGATCCATTTGATGATAAAAGAAAAATTTTACCTGATGGAATAACTACTTCACCTTTTTAATTTTCTAATTTCTAAGATAGTCAAATTTGATATATACATAAAATAAAAATAAAAAATATTATAACACTATATTTGTATATTTTTTATCACTCGGTAAACAAATGTTCTATAACTCTATCATGAATTTTTTTATCAATATTAATTGTAATGAAGCCATAGTCTTTTGACCGAGCATTGTTACACGATTGTTTAAATTCATCTTTATTTCTTACACATAAATCTCTTAACAAATCACTTAAGTTTCTTGCATTTATTTCAAATAGTATAAATATATTTGCATTCTTTCTAATAACACTTCCGTCTAATGAATACATACTTTGTGTTAAATAAAATACACTACAGTTATTATGTCTACCTCTTGTGAAATAATTTCTCTGAACTGACTGATTTCTGTCATTAACACAATCATCAAAAATTACACAATGTTTCATTGTTTTATCTAGTTTACTAGGATCTTGCATATTACCACTATCATCTATTAATTGTATCTTTATATGCTTATTTTTATTGGATTCAACTAACTGATTATTTTTTGCTGCTTCTTCACACCACGAACTTATTTCTTCTTCATCTTCAGATTTTTCATATTCTTTGAATAATGAAGCAATTGCTGTTTTTTTAAGATTATTTTCAAATCCATATTTTAAAAATTGATAGACGGGTTGTTCTGCTGTTGTTGTATAAATTATAAGATTGTTATAATCCAAAAAATTTGGAGTCGTTAAAATTTTAAATAATAGATATGTTTTTCCACAACCTGATCTTCCGCAAATAACTGACAAAACTTTATTAGATAAATTTGGATGATGATTAAATTTAAGTTTCTTTTTATTTAATGGGGGAAGTTCACTCATTTTTTAATAAAAAAATTTTATTTTTATTTTTTTTATTTTTATTTTTAAAGAAGAAGAAGAAAATTAAACTTCTCTAGCTTCGCGTGGGAGTTTATACCTCCCGAACCAAAAGATCTATCATAATCTCTTCACCTCCAAAATTTATTTCTTGTCCTTTCTCATCAGTGATTCTCATGTTAATGTTGTTAATAGTTTTTCTTGTAATAGGAAAATATATTAATGTTTGTGGAATTACATTTAATCTATAACCAATGGGTACAGTAAAAGCTGGAAAACTGAATATTAAATTTGACAATTTACCATTTATATATCCTCCTTCAATAATGTCACAATGTACAACAATTGAATTTATTTCAGTTATTTTTGGAATCTTCTCACCTAAATGATAACCTTGACTATAGGTTTGTTTATTAAATCCTAATAGCTTTGACAATGATCTATCATGATTAAAATCAACTTGATGATTTTCGTCTAAAGTAAGAGAAAATTTATTGACTGCCGGTTCAACTGCAAAATGAAATTGTTTCTTATCTTTAAATGGTATACCTAAATGTCTCTTAATTTCATTTGATATTGATTCAACTTCGTAAGAACCAGGAAGAAAAGTTTGTATTTTCCATGTTTTGCCTTTATCAGTAGAATATCTAAATTGATCATTCACATCTTTGATAACGTTTTGAATAGTGTTAAATGTAGAGAAACTAGTCAATGCAATTTGATAATTTTTATTTTGTTCCAAATGTAGAATGGGTTCTAAATTACAAGTGTGTGATGAAGTAGTTGTTATAATTTTTAACGTCGTACTAAATTTTGATGAACCCAAAATCTCTGTTAGATTTTCTAAATGATTATTAATTTTGTCTAAATCTGCTGAACACATTTTTTAGTTAAAATTTTGAATAAATATTATAGATAAAAATCGTAGATAAAAATCATAGATAAAAATCATAGATAAAAATCATAAATAAAAATTAGAAACAACATATTTCAGCTACGGGCGAAGCTCTAGAACATTCGGTTCGTTATACTTTTATAATCCTCTTCATTTAGAATCTTCTTTTCTAACAGTCTTTTCAATATAGCATGAATTTCATTGAAACTAGAATTATGTCCTTCTTTTATTGCCGATATTAAAATATTTAATCTATTTAGTAATTCTTGTGGATCATCTGGTAAGAATACAGTTTTTTCTGTTTTCTGTTTTTCAGATAAACCTTTTCCTACTTTAACTCCCGTTGATAATAAATTTTCTAATTGTTTATAACGTCTATGAGATTTTACTGCACCAACTGTATCTAACATAGCTTTATATTTTATGAGATCTTCTACAGCATAATTATTTAAATCTGCTCCTCTTAAAAGATCAACAAAATTTCTATCTAAATTAAAAGGAGATTTATCTGGTGAAAAAATTAAACCTCGAAAAGGTTGTGGAAATATTTCTTTTTGTCCGAGATAAAATCTAGGTATTGTTTTTCCATCTATAAATGAGATAGAATGTTCAAATTGCATAGATTTTGGTAATTTCTTATTAATGTTTGATTCTAGTAATCCATAGTCATCTAATATAGTTTTGTGCTCTGGATCTGTTATATCAATTTGTTTATCATTATTTGTAAGTTCTTTTTCAAGAGTTTTAAATGGTTTCATAGTTTTTTCAAAATCAGTTTTTACTTGCTCGGTTTGCTGCATTTTTTCAAACATATCAGATTGAATACCAGCTTTTATCATTCTATGTTGCAGATGATTTTCTTTCATAATATTTCCTTGTTTTATTAACTCTTCTAATTGTTAAATTCTTTTTTGATTATCAGCTCTAATTTTATCCATTTTTAAAATATAATATTTGAATTTTGTGGTAACATTGGAATACAACAAAAACATTTTACTGAACAAATTATTTTTTTATTGCTTTGTTGTCTGACATCTTTTCGTTTAAAGGTTTCTCGTTTTAAGTTTTGTTCAATAAAGTTTTGTTTAATAAAGTTTTGCTTAAATTTTCGCTTAAAGTTTTTAGCTCTTCTAAAAAAATTTTGTCATTTTCTTCGTTAGAAATTTTACCATCACTAAAAGTTTTACCATCACTCGAAATTTTGCCATCCTGTTTATTCTTATCATCAACTTTTTCTGACTGTAATTGAAATGATATTTGATTTACTTCATTAGCTATTTGATCAAATTTTTCAATCTCATCTAACGTAATAACATTATCATCACATACTCTTTGAAAGTAGTAATGCAATTTGTCATAGACTTCTTTAATATGTAAATGCTTAGTTTTTAATGATTTTCGTTTCTTAGTTATTAAAGATTTATCTAACATTGTAACAAGTGAAGTTGCAAAAACACCCGTACCTGTTAAAGCTGTAGCAACTACTGGAATTACTAAAACACCAGAAGATATAACAATAGTGAGAGCGCCTAAACTTATTGTTAAGAATATGCCAATTCCTTGTGTTACATTCTTAACTTTAGTCCATCTCTTTCTTAATTTTTTATAATGCTCTAATCTTAATAATAATTGAGATTCCTTATCTTTTATATAACGTACTCTATCTTTGTGTTTTTCTTTATTCATTTTTTCAATGTCCATTAAAGTAGAACTACGTTCATATGATAACGAAGGATATATTCTTGCGGTTTCTTCCACTTTTGTTTCTTCCATTTTTAAAGAAATATTTTTAGTCACATGATATATTTTAAAAACCTGAAAGATGGATAAAATTCATGAATTTGAAATTCTCAACTTTTATGATTTTCGGTGTCCTGGAACGGTCATGATTTAAGCAATGAAAAATGTCATAATCACAAATTTGAGATTCTTAACTTTTATGATTTTCGGTGTCCTGGAACGGTCATGATTTTAAGGGCGGGTGTGAAATTGTAATTCTCAAATTTGAGATTTTGAAAAATTTGAAAATTGGGTATTTTTAAAAACGCCCAAATTTATGAATTTAGGTCTTCATAACCTGAAAAAGGGTTCAAATTCATGAATTTATGTCGTTTTTAAAAATGCCATTTTTTGAAAAAATGGTACTTTTTGAATGGACTAAATTCATGTATTTAGGTCTTAAAAACCTGAAAAAGGGTCAATCAAACCTCTATTGTCCTCCTTTAACTTCACCTCGCGGGCCTCAACCTCTTTTAGGCGCTCTTGGCAACGACGGAGTTGCACCTCAACGTCTTGTACCTCTTCTGCTGTCGCGTCGAGATCCACATCATACTGCCGGACAGGGAGAGCAGCTGGAGGTGCGGGCGCAGCAGCGTGAGGGGAAGGATCTGCGGCTGGGATCGGAGAGGAAGGAGCTGCGGCTGGGATCGGAGAGGAAGGAGCTGCGGCTGGGATCGAAGAGGAAGGAGCCAGTGTCATCATCGGTGATAATGGAAGGCACACACTCCAGTTCGGAGAAGCCCGGATGTGGCTGAACGAGACTTCCTCCTGAGATGACCTTCTGACCGGTTCCAACCTCTGTCTCACGGGGCAACGAGTCATTCTAAAAGATAAATCAATCTATTACAAACAAAAAAACATATTTTAATAGAAAATTCTGTACTCATGCAGTTGACCAACTTTCATACTTACATTTGTAACAGGATCATCATCCTCATCGGAAGAAGATGTCGGGGAAGAAGTCGCTGACGACGTTTCCTCATCAGATGAAGTCGCTGACGAGGTTTCATCGTCCTCTGATGAGGACTCCCGAATAGGATACGGCTTTTCCTCATTATCTTCCACCGATGTACTGGTCGCTGGCGTCGAAAGGAAACTTCGATGCTTCCTGAGGGACAGCGATCGCGCAACCTGCAGAGAAAAATAATATAACATGTTCGCAACTCATTGAGAAGCATACATGTTCTTGGAAATACTTCATGCATTGAGAAATATTATTGACAAATAACTAAACAATGACACTTACGGGACTAGGAAGACACATCTTCTCCGGTGTAGGCAAACGGGGTATACTGTTCACACCTGTAAACAGCTGAAGAAAAGAACATATTCAATTTCACATAAAGAGCTAATGAATAACTTTAATACTTACATTTCTCAAGCATTCAGCCGCTTTCTCCTCTTCAAAACTGATACAATTCTGTTGAGGCAACTCACTCTGTAATGTTGTGACAATGTTGAAATACTTTTTACATGATAGAATAATTAATGGAGTAAATGTATTCTCACATTTTTAGTGACGATCTTTTTCTGAATTAAGACCTTGGTCTTCTTAGGAGGAGGCATCTCATCATTATCCTGAAATATTTAAACGATATATGTTTTTATGCATAATGGACCAATAATTAATTTATTCGGTTTTTAAGAAGCTATCCTTTGAAGGTATTATGTATGATTGGCAGAACTCACCTTAATATCACTTAAGGTGTCATCGATGAACTGTCGTGACTTGGGGTCTTTCTTTGGGACTCGGGACTTGACGGGTTTCTTTATTGCGGTAGGCTCCTCCACCTGCGAAAGGACACCTTCCATCGGCCTCTCCTTGTTGAATAATCGCTCCAACCTCCTCTTTTCAACCTTTGAGGTGAGGTTGATGCCCTTCCTCCCATTTTGCTGAGCACATGGCGTGTGCTTTTCAATGAATGCCTTAGAGGCTTCGGTATTTACCTTTTCATTGCTCCGTTTGTATGACTTGCAAGTTAGGCAATAAAGATATGTGCATTCACTTTTGAAGATACAGTTCTTGTGACCGCTGTTATTGGCATGTCGAACGGGTAATTGGCATGTTTCACAGAAGTGAAAAATTAGGCGCTATCGTGCAAGACTCTCTTGTCGGACCATCTCTATAGAAGAAAAAAAATTTGATTATAATTTTATCTCTTATTAAATGAGAACTCATTTATATATTATCAACAAAGCTCGATTAAGTGCTACTTTCATATTGGAGAAATCTGAGAAAGAAATAAAATTTGAAGTTGAAATTGAAACCGAAAGTCGAAAATTAGATATTTATTCGAAAAGGGTTAGCTCATAAGAAGAGTTGAAATTTGGAAACAGCTGATTTACTATTCGAAAATTTCAACCAATCCTCAATTTGTTTAATTAAACAAGCTTGAATTTCATACATCTGTTAGCAGATGACAGACTGAATATTTAAAATGGATGAAGGCTTTATTTAGGTATCTTTTTATTTATTTACAAACTGTGAAAATCTTGTTGATTCAAATACACTTACATTTAAACTGATATATTCATGTCTCTCGCTCAGTGACTTAATATAGGATGAAAAATTAAAAAAAAACATGGTTAATAATATAACATAAAGTGTTCCTATCCTAAAAACCCAAGCTTCTATATTTAAAGCTATTTGGTTATAAAAACTTAATAATGTTCCTACTCCCGAATATCCTATAAAGTAGCACAACATGACAATGAAACTCACTTCAGAATTGTAATAAGAACCGGAGAACGGAGGAACGAAGAACGACGTCTGTTATGGACACTGAATTATTTGAAAATGAGTGAAAATTCGTTGTGTGCAACTTCTTTATATATGAAATTGACAAAAGCAACTATGAACAAAGACCTTATGACATCACATCCTGGAATTGGTACGGTTAAACAAAATTGATAACTCAAACAAGAATTGGAACAGCTGGTTTATTTTTAACCTTAGAAATGGAAGTGCCATCATATGTGTTGAAAGATTTCTACATGTAAACAGTAGAGTGAATTCAAAGTAATATGAACTGATGGACTGATGTATTATTTGATATACATGTTATTATTAATAGTCATATAATGATTCATATTTGAAGATATAAAACGTGTGATTTGAATAGAACATTAAATTTGAATTAAGCGCTAAATTTCGAAAATTCAAATTTCGCGCCAAAATTCGAATAATCAGATTTAAAGACTTTTTCGAAAATTTGAATTTCGCGCCAAAATTCGAATAATCAAATTAAAATATTAGGGTTAAGGTTAGGGTTAGGGTTAGGGTTAGGGTTAAGGTTAGGGTTAGGGTTAGGGTTAGGGTTAGGGTTAGGATTAGGGTTAGGATTAGGGTTAGGGTTAAGTTTAGGGTTAGGGAAGCAAGAAGAGTATCTATGGCACCCGGAACCCATGGGTAAATAATTTTTCGAGTGCGCGAAGCGCACGAGAAAATTTATTTACCCTATAATCCGAAAAATTTCGAGGGCGCGAAGCGCCCGAGAAATTTTGAGGCCCCCCCCCCACCGTGTATGAAGTGTATGAAGGTCAAGGTCAAGGTCAAGTGTAGAGGTTTGTATATTATGGTCATTTTTAGTTGTAAAACTTTAACTTTGAAAATTTGTAAACTTAGTCATTTTTGTAAAAAAACTTGGAATTTTTCAAGTTGCATACAGATGCATACAGCTAGGATTTTTTCATCAAATGGGTACATACAATATATCATTCGAATGCTCTTTTCATGCTGATTCTAATGGTGTATTGTATGACACATGTATGACATATAACTAGAGAGCTACATGTCTTTAAAGAATGGGCTAAAAACTTAGTGAATTTAAAAATCTAACATTTGTCTGCTTGCATACAGTTGCATACAACTAGGATTTTACCATCGTATAGGTACATACCTTATATCATTTGAAAGGTCTTTTCATTCTCATTCTTATGGTGTCGTGTATGACACATGTATGATATCATCCTGGACTGCTACAAGCATTTTAAAATTAACAACATAACTGTTTCTTTAAAAGTTATATGTTCCTATTTATTTCAAGTTGAAGTCTTCATATTTGATTTTGTTTCAATTCAGTTATTGAACATCATTAATTGTAGATAGTTATTCCCTTTTCCCATTCAGACCTTAATTGAAGACCGATTTGTGAAATGATAAAACAAGTCTGTTCATATATACAAATGAATATTAAATGAAGAGATTAAGAAAAAACACACTAAATGTCATCAAGGTAAGGAAAGGGTACAAGTTTTTTCAAGTCCACTTGCACATGGATCCTGGTCTTTTTGGGCGCACAGGGACAGCGACGTGGTGTGTCAAGGTCGATGACTGAAAATTCGAGAGCGGTTGTGAGGTTCCGCTCGTTCGGCTCCATTCGCATGAAGACCCGTTTCGTGTGGTACTTTCTCGGGGCGTTCTTCACTTTGACCGTGACCCTTCCATAGAGTGGCGTTCGCATGGACTTCTTATTCATGTGACGCATCGTCTCGATTGATACGTCACTATCTTCATCACTCGAGTAGTCGGGCGATGCAGGGGCTTGGGTGAACACCACCGGCTCGCTTGGTGTTGTCGATCGCTCCATCGGAGATTGGGGAGGTGTATTGGTACGTTCCACTGGCGAAGTGGTACGATCAGCAGTACCGTTCTCAACTGCGGCTTTCTGTTTGCGATCCATTATGACTTGTAGATTTAAAATAATTGTAACTTGTAAACATGAGGATTAGAACCTTTGATAAGAATTGGTACAAACCTCGGACTTATATACTTTTTAAACAAAGGAAATCCTAACAGCCAATCAGAGAGGTACCGAACTTCCCTAAAGAATATATAACTATATAAAGGATGTCATTGTTCCAAACTGTTAAGTACTTATCCTCAACGTTCCATAACAAGAAGCATGTCCTCAAAGCCATTATTTTATTTTCAAAATGACAGCCAAGTCATTATGGGAGGTCAGTTGGACATGACCATGCATCTCTCTTGCGGCTGCAAAGTGGCCCTGTGGAAGACCTTGACTGTGTCAGCACTTCAAAGGCGGAATGGACTACCAGTGAAGTGTCCGGTACACGAGTGCGATCATGACTTTAGCAACAATAAAACATTTCATGAATGGTGTGATGACTTCCTAAAGATCATGGAGTCGCCTGAGGGACGTGATCTGCACCCATCATTTATTTTTCATGCTTAAATTAAACTTACATTGTAAATCTCTTGTCTTTTTCACTTTAAACATAGTTCTGGAATTGGTTTTCTTATTGGGGAGCAACTAAATCATAACTGCACAGTAAAGTTTCACATCTAAATAGTGCTACATTTAAAATAATTGTCACAATAGTCGCAATTGAGCAAACCCATTCAAAATCAAACAACGGACGTCTATCGGTACGTACCCAAGTGCTCAGAACCAAACCACACAAGTTCGATCATAGACGTTCCGAAACACAGTGTACTCAACTGAGTGTACCAAACACATGTACCTATCCAGTAAAACAGATCTCATACAAGTTCCTATTCATAACACTGAATTATACATGTACCTATCCATGTACCTATCGATAACTAAATTATACATGTACCTATCCATGTACCTATCCATGTACCTATCGATAACTAAATTATACATGTACCTATCCATGTACCTATCCATGTACCTATTGATAACACTAAACTTTACATGTACCTATCCATGTACCTATCCGTCGCAAGTAGGGCACAGTTTTCACTACTGCCCTGGAACGGTCTTTTGCCCATTAC